>PVKA01016428.1:0-36275 GCA_004027165.1 Ctenomys sociabilis
CAAGGCTCTGGACTAAATAAGCCCTGAGTCACAAAGCACATGCTTCCTTTTTGGTTCAGCACAAAGGCAGGCAGGGTTTCTAGGGGAAATGGAAGTGCTGATTAGAGGATTGTTTTAAAGGTCAGGTGCTGAATTGTTCAAAGGCCCATGAACATATCTAGACAAAGGCCAGGCCAGCTCTCTAGGCTGGAGGGGCAGAGAAGCAAGATTTTAGGAAAGAAGCTTTTTCATTGTCTTAGTCACTTTCTTGGTCACTGAGACCCAACACCCAACACCTACAAGGAGGCAGAAGTTTATTTTGGCTCAGGTTTCAGCCCACACTTTGCTGCCCAGGGCGGCCTGGTGGAGCAGAGCTGCCCACCACCAGGGACACAGGAAGCTGGAGCAGCAGGGAGCAGTGGGGGTGGGGAGGAAATGGAAGTCCTCTCCCGTATGCCCCAGGTCACGCCCCTTCCCACCTGACCGGCCTCCTACCAGCCAGGCAGCCGTGAGCTCCTAGGCACCCCCTTCCCGGCTCCTACCTACCTATAAGTGTGTGAGGCTCTGGAGGACACCCAGATATAAACCGTGAGTCACAAAGCCAGGCTGCCTGCTGTCACCAGCTGAAGACCCTCAAGCAGCTGGGTGCTGGTTACTCCGAGCCCTACCTGCCTTCCTGTGGCAGTCTCCACACACCCTCCGCTGGGCCCCGATGCTATAAGAAGCAGAAGGTTCGGGAGCACCTTCCCACAACACCGTTGGGAGTGGTCACACGTGTCTGGTGAAGGTGAGCACTTCCGGTGAAGTGAAGCTTGTGTTGATCCAAGGAAGGATGCACTCTGGCCCTTCAGGTCTTCTGTCCTAGCAGGACACCAAGGTATTCAGGGAGTGACAAGGTTGCCAGACAAGAAAGCCATCATGCCTGGTGCAGCCCATGGCAATGGTTTGGATTTTCTTTTAAAAGAATAACAAGGAAAGTAGTTCTTTCAGAAGAAAGAGTAGTGCAGAGTCTACTGCTTGCTTAAGAATGACTTGGGGAAGCCAAGAGTAAGTGCAGGGAGGCCAGCCTGAGGCTCAGCAGAGGCAGGGCAGGAGATGAGTGCCGTGTGCAGATGAAGGCAGCGGCAGTGGAGATGGGGGGCGTTGGAGTGCTGGGGCTCACCCTGCAGGTCAGGAGGGTCTGCCAGTGGACGCGAGGTACACGCCTGAGACTTGGCACTCTGGAAGCTCATTCAGGAAGACTGCACATTTGGGGCCAGCCTGAGCCATATGTGTCCAAAAACTGGTTGAGTTAGAGGGAAAAAACAAGAATGACGTGCGTGTCCCTCGTGCTGTCCCTCGTGCTGGGCCCGGCCCTGTCAGCACCTGGCTCTCCACCAACAAGGGCAAGCAGCATCAGCAGGCGCCTGGGGACAGCCTCCATGAGAAAGCTGCGTGGAGCAGAGCCAGGCAAAGGAGCTCTTTCCCAGAGCTATATTTAATGCCCACAAGGAGATCAGAGGTGATATTTCAACCACAAAAAAGAACAAAATGCAAGTAAAACAGGACTGTGAGGGCCCTTTATACCTCACAGCAGAAATGGGAACCTCACTAGGTCTAGAAAAATGAAGCTGAGAGCCAACAGGAAGGCCTGCAGAAATAGAATATAGGAGAGGAGATGTAAGCAAATGAGGGGTCAGTCCTAGAAGTTCAAAAAATAGATAATAGAAGTTCTAGAAAGAGGTAAGGGCACACAGTAGGAGGAAATTACCAGTGAAATAATTCAAGAAAACTTTGTAGAACTAAATCACCAACATGAGTGAAAGTTAATCTTCCTCTGAAGGTTTTCATAACATTGTAGAGCGCTGGGAGGAGTGTGCAGTGGGCACCTCCAGGGCATGCAGAATCAGAATGCCCTCCGTCTTCTGCAGCGTAACCCTGCAGACCGCATCGCAGCAGGCACAACCTTCAAACTTCCTAGATTTAAAAAAAAAATCTCCAGCCCACGATTATTTAAGTGTGTTATGGTTTGTGTCTAGTTGTCCCCCCAAAGTCTCATGCATCATGAGGCTCGGGCGGGGACATCTAGAGTGATTAACTCATGATCCACTGGGATTATAGGCATCCAAGGCTGGGGTTATAGGTCTTAGTACTGCTGGGATTATGGGTGTGCTCTCAGCCTGGGCAGAGAGCCGGAATGCAATATCAGAGGGACATAGAGACAGACTTTCTCTCTCTGTTGCCATTGTTCCTGCCACTCCTCCATTTGCTCTCTTACTGTTTGCTGCCACCATGGAAGGTTGCTCTCTGCCCTGTGCTGCTCTGCTCTGGAGCCAACTGAGTATGGACTGAAACCTCCACTAACTGTGAGCTAAATAAACCTTTCCCTCCTTCATTTGGGTGTCGGGTATTTGTTTGGGTATTTGGATGTTGGATATTTTACTCTTCATGAGAAGAGTAACTGAGTAAGTGAAAGGAAGAATAAAGGCAATTTGATTTGCTAGGTCTCATACATGCAACAGGAAATTCATAGACTCTGGCCCTAGTATGAGTTGCTGGATTATCATGGTGCCCTCCTAACATAGCTGAAGCCCTTAAAATAGCAGCTTGTCTTCCCAGAGACCACCTCCCCCTTCTTCTCCAACACAGCCCAGGGTGCAATATTCTTTCACCTTTCCTGCTACCTCAGGGAAGACCAATCAGCTCCTCAGATACTTTTAAATATTCCCCTCAAACTCATCCCCTAACAAAAGTCCATAAAAGCCTTAGCTTTCTTTGTCTCAGGCCAAAGGATCTAACCATCCCATCTGCTCTCAATCCTCTCTGTCTTTGGAGCTAATAAAGGCTTCTTTGATCTTTCCTATCTCTTTACTGCACTACCAAAAAACTATCAGAAGTAACTGGAAGATATGTTTCCATCAAAACAGGAGACAAGTGGGGCCAGGGAGATGGCTCAGTACAATAAGCACTTCCCTGACAAGCACAAAGGCCTGAGTTCAATCCCTGGTTCTGGAAAAAAAAAAAAAAAAAAAAAAAAAAAAAACAGGAGATAAGAGAAAAAGATGAAGGGGACCCAAAAGGGGTGAAGACTTCTAAAAAATCCCCTGCTGTTGGAGGGCACATGGGAGAAAGTCTGGTGGGCAACAGGGAGAAGGCTCTGGATGTTTAGCGTGAAAGACAGCACACACAGACCCTGTGTACAACTGTGAACCATGTTGGCTTGGGGTTGAACTGGTGACAAAGTGGATAATTCAGCAAATAAGAACATAATTCTAGGGGCCAGGGAGATGGCTCAGTAGAATAAGCACTTCCCTGGCAAGCGCAAGGGTCTGAGTTCAACTCCTGGTCCACCAAAAAAAAAAAAGAACATTATTCTAAAGGAAATTAGAAGTTGTGTAGGAAAGAGGAGGTAGGCTAGCTCTACCAATGCCTCAGCTCCCTGGAGCCACCTTGATGATGGAATGAAACATGTAGTTCAGATGGCAGAGCCAAGCCTGAGGACAGCAGAGGCTCAGTCTGTAGTTTGCCTGGCCAACCACATGAGTAATTACAAAAGTGCTCTTCACCACGTGTAGCACAGGAGCACATTCGGCTTGTCTTCAGGATCAGACCTTCCTTGCCATATGTACACATGCATACATGCACACAACATGATTAATGGGACCATCATGTCCATGTGAACCATTTCTAACTAGCGTGACCTGTGTCCCTGGAGGGTAGCATGTCTTTTCTCCTTACCTACTTAGTACCTGACCCAATCTACTTTATGCTGAACAAATAATAAATGGGGCAATGTCTAGAGCAAGACCCCTACCTTGAAAGAGTTTGTGATTTAATCCAAGAGTTAGTAAAACACAATAAAAACCAAGCATACAGAGAGGATAGAAAAATGGATAGAGATGAGAAAAGGGAAATCATCATTTTAAAATTGAGCTTTTCAGCAAAGAGCTTCAGGCCACAACACAGCTCAAGGCCTTTTTTCCTTTCCAGGAAGGTCTCTCCAGAAACCTTCCCAAGTGCTTTAGAGATACGATCCACCCTTGCTTTCCACCTTCCAACAGCCAGCACTGTGCTAGGCACACTTCCAACATAGGCAGACAGTTTGCACCCTAAGCCAACCAAATGGGTGACCCCACAGGCATCCCCAGAGGCCTTGGGGATGCCAAAGACATGAACATGCCAACCCAACCCAGGCCATAATGTGCTGTCCCCTACTCTCTGGTTGCCTTTCTGCCTAATAAATTTCTAGGCCCCTCATTCACATACCTCCCTTTCTTTTCTGTGAGTCAGCAACCTACTTCTCTGGGGACACCCCAGACCTGCCTGGTGACAAGACTACTAAGTAACATAATATAAATGCCAGTGATGGGGACAGGGCTGGCAAGATAGCTCAGAGGTCTAAAGTGCCTTCTTAGGCAGCTGCAGGGGACTGAGATTCAATCCTGGCACCGTATGCCATGCCAGTCCCATCCTCAGGGTGGGCTGAGCCAGCAAAAGAATAAATAACATAAGATAAATAAAAAGGGGCCGGGGAGATGGCTCAATGGAATAAGCGTTTCCCTGGCAAATGAGTTCAATCCCCAGTTCTGCCAAAAATAAATAAATAAATAAAATGATGGGGCCTTCCCGTAGCCCCACGTCCACTGCAGGACGCCATCCGAGCCGCACCAACCGGGGCCCCGTGCCTCCGCACTGCTCCAGGCCGCTTGTGGGTCAGGCACCTGCCAACCCTGTGCCTGGTGCCCCACCTCTACTGAGGCTGCTTGGCTGTGGCCGTTAGCCTCGGCTCAGCTGGGCCTCCTCAGCCCCTGGCACTGTCTCTGCCTGGGGAGCAGAGGAGCAAATGCCTTGCTGTGAGGGAACCAGGCCACACTCGCCAGGGGCACCTACGGGTGCGGCACAACCATTGCATGACAAATGAATGCTGGCTGGATCACAACCTCCCCAAAGCTTTTCTTTTTGGGGTCCCCTCCCACTCTCCACCATGGTTTCTTTGTCCCCTCCCTGCATCCTTCTTTCTTCTCCTCCCTCCAGCTGCACCACAAGTCCATCAGGACAGCGCCTGCAAACTGGTCTTACTGTGGAGAAGTGGCAGACATGAGACAGGTGTATTCCACCAGCACCAGAATTCTGCAAAAGCAACACACAGCCCTCAGGCTGGAGGAATGGAACTACACTAACTACTGGGCCTCAACTATTGCTGCTTCCTTTTCTCTGGAAGTCATAGTGGAACAGCATGCACCAAAGGGCGCCATCCCTGGGAGAAGAGCCCCCACATGGGTATCCTCAGGTTAGGCCTCACTGGTTCAGTGAGCTCCACAGTCAGTCTGTCAGGACTGAAATCTCAGACCACTGTGGCATGACTTGAGACAGGTCACTTCTCTCCCCAAGAATAAAAATCCCGGGCCAGGAGATGGCTCAGTAGAATAAGTGCTTGCCTGGCAAGTGCAAGAGCCTGAGTTCAATCCCATATTCGGGGAAAAAATAAAAGTCCTTATCCAGGGGATTAAGCATTAAATAAGGTTATCCCCACAATGTACTTGGCATGTGGGATAGTATAGCAACTAGCCTTTGCTCCATAAGTCAGCTACCTCAACTTAAAACAATGACAACCACTCACAGATCTGGATGGTCCCCTCTCGTGCAGGGGCTGTCACCTGTGTATCCTACACCTTGGCCTTGAAGTAGCTAGATTTCTTACATGGAGGATCAGAGTTCTAAGGACAGTGGCATTGGGGCAGGGTTATATGCCCTGTGATCCACATGTCACCTTGAACTTTTTTTTTTTTATGTGTTTTATACAGGGTCTCACCATACAGCTTGGACTCAGAACGGTCCTCCTGTTTTCAGCCTCCCCAGCACAGGGATTACAAGTGTGCACCACCATGCCCAGACTCAGTGGCTGACTCAGCCTGTCCCCAGGGTGGGGTCAGTAGGGCGTGTGGTGGCAGGGGTTGAATCCCAGTCACTGAGCTTGCCTAAGCAGGCACTTTAGTCTGCTGAGCTATCTCACCAGCCCTTAGAACTCTTAAAGCTCTAAGAGTTCAGATGGGAAGTCCCTCTGTGCATGGGAATGGAAGTGCAGCAGAAAATAAAATCCCCCTCCACAGAGAAAGAAAGCATCCAGTGCAAGAGTCACCCACAACCCACAGCACAAGTGCCAAGCAATTATGTGAGCAAAATCCAGCTAATTTTCTTTCAGGCGACTACTTGAGAAAATTGAATGGGTGCACCTGTGGCAGCTAAAATCAATGCTCTACTGTATCCCTGACTACAGCAGGCCACCGAGTCACAGCAGCGCACATCTGGGCAACTCAGACTACAGCCACAATGTTGGGGCTAGTTTGGGATCAAAGTCTTGAGTTACAGCTGCTGTAAACAAAGACTCATAGCCGGGCATGGTGCCGCACACCTGTAATCCCAGCACTCAGGAGGCTGTTGTGAGTTCGAGACCAGCTTGAGCTACAAAGTGAGCTTAAAGCCAGCCTGAGCTGCATAGTGAAACCCTGTCTCAAAAAGACAAAAAAAAAAAAAAGAACAGAGTCATGACGCCAGAAAAGAGCACGGAAGCGTGCGCAAGCATGCGTGTGAGCCCAGGTTCCTGCTGTTCTTACGGAAGAGGGCTCTCCTTCCAAACAGTGAGCACCTGCGATTCCGTCCTCCCTCCTGCCAGCCAGAGCTGTTACAACCTGAATGGTGAGTACAGTATAGGGACTGCTGTTTCTGGTAACCTAGGTGCATTGGTAACTTTTTGATGAATACACTAGGAAAATTGTGGTTTTGGTAAATTATGCACATCATACAACCTTTTTCATATGAAAAGGTTAAGGAGTACTTTGGGAGATTCAGAATGTATTATGGGTATTTCCATTATTTCTTTTATTTTCATAAAAAGTAGTCTTGGGCTGGCGAGATAGCTCAGCGGTCTAGAGCGCCTCTCAGGGACCGCGGTTCGAGCCCCAGCACCACATGCCATGCCAGCCCCTCCCCCCAGGGCCGGCTGAGCTCACCCCCCACCCCCTGCGAAAAAAGAATCCGTGATGTGTAGCGAGACACTGTAATAAATAAATGAATTTTTAAAAAAAAGTAGTCTTGATTTACAACCTACTTGAGGATGAACCGAGCCCCAGACAGGGTCCTCTACCAGCCTCCAGCACAGGCTCTGCCCTCTGTCACACGTGTCACACCCTGTTGTAATGAGGAACACCTATCCCAACCCAAGCCCGATGGGGCAGTGCACACCTGCAGAGGCACTGATTTGCCTCTTTTTCTCGAGCCTGTGGCCAAAGGAGGAAAAGCACACAGCTATGTGTCCACACTTGGAGAGGACTGGCTGGGTCTCCTTAAACGGCGATCATGGTTTGGCTCCTCGGCAGGGATTTCCGACATTCAAGAAAGGCCTTCCAAAGACATTTACTGCACCCAGCAAGGCTGGCTGGGAGGGCAGTACTTTAGGGACTCGCCTGTCTGCTCCAAATCTGTGACCATGTCCTGCTCCCATGAGAATGTAGTCCCCAAAGGTGTGGGGGTGACCACTGGAAGGAGCCCAGGGCTGGTGCGGGTGTGTGTGGTTTCTGGTGTTCACATGATTGTGGGGTATGTCTGGGAGTCGGACCCTGACAGGAGGAACAAACTGCACTTTTCATCAGGCTCTCCACAGCGCCCTTCACACCAGGCAATCTCTTTGGAGGACATACTGGCTGGATGCCAGCCGGGAAAACAGAAACAGGATTATGAAAGGCGTGAATACTTCAAAAGAACAAGAGGCTACACACAGTAATTGCAGAAGTGGCCATCACTCCTGAGGCTGAGGGAAAACAGGGAAAATGTGAGGTTCTCACTGGCCCACCGCGCAGAGAAGATGCTGGCCCCCTACAGGTGTGGAGCCCAGAGCAGAGGCTCCAGGGCCTGCAGCAGCACAGCAGACAGTGCTGTTGCCGCCCTTCTGCCTTCCAGCCCTTCTACTGCCCTGGTGGAGAGACAGAAAAGGAAACCAGTTGACAAAAACAAATGCAGTGTGATGAATACCTATCCCAAGCCCGATGTGTTGGTGCACACCAGTAGCCCAGCGCTAGGGAGGCCAGGGCAGGAGGATCATGCCAAGTTGGAGGCCAGCCTGGAGTGCGGAGCAAGACGTTGATGCAGAAAGAAAGGGAGGCAGAGGCAGAGGCAGAAGCAGAGAGAGAGAGAGAGAGAATTCATATCACAGACCACAGAAGGGTATGGAGCTGCAGTACAGTGGGTTTGTAACTGAGTCTTTCAAGATGTGCAAGGGTTGGCCACTGAGGCCTCTGGGAAGATCATGTGACAGCTCTTCAGAGAGCAAATCAGGTGACAACCAATCAGGTGATACCCTTTGGCGTCTGGTGACAATAACTTAAGGCTAAAATTTGCAAAGTGGAAGTGGACTTTGAGGGGACCCGTGATTAGCTAGTGGCCAGTGGGTAACTTGGAACCCCAGCCGGGCTGAGTCTGTGTGGTGCTGGGTGTGGAAGAACCCGAGGATCACTGTCAACAGCATGAAAGGACTGGAGGGGAAGATGGCGCACTGTTGATTCTCCTTGGAACCTCACTGTCACTAAGGACAGCTGTGGTCTCTTCGGGGAAGCTCTGATCCTTGCATGTTGCTTCCTGGCTGCAGTGCAGACCTTTCATCCTGCTGGCAGGCTTTCTAGCTTACACCACTGACCTTTTGGGCTTCCCAGTGCAGATGCTTGGCAGACCAGGATGAGACACTGTTGTGGGATCCAGGCCCGAGCTGGATTCTTTGGGCCTCTAGTGTGTGGACAGCTCTTGTACTCTCCTACACTTGACTCTTTGGGCAAATATTATAAAATAATCCTATAAATTATGTGTCCTGTATTAAACCTTTTCTCATGAAAACACTGACTACAAGGGACAGTAAGATAGCTCAGCAAACTAAGTGCCTGCTTAAACAAGCACAGGGACTGGGTTTGATCCCCAGCACCACATGCTGTGCTGGCCCCAGCCCTGATTGTGCTGAGCCAGCCACTGAAAACGGGTGTGGTGGTGCACACCTGTAATCCCAGCAATGGGGAGGCTGAAAGCAGGAGGTTCACTACAAGCCTGAGCTAGAGTGAGACTCTGTACCAAATACAGAAAGAAAAAGAAGAGGGAGCTGGGGAGATAGCTCAGTAGAATAAGCACTTGCCTTGAAAGAGAAAGAAAGAGAAAAAAGACAAAGCCCTGACTACAACAGGACTGCTGCTTCTTGACTCTTTAAATGACTTTTTCCTCTTTTGTCTTCTCTTTGGTATTGAACCCATCAGCGGCTATGTTTATTCCAAATGCTGTACTTTTTCCTACTCCATAGTTACTTGGCTCTTCTCTTTTTTTTTGTGGAACCAGGGATTGAACTCAAACCCTTGCACTTGCCAGGGAAGCACTTATTCCACTGAGCTATCTCCCTGGCCCCTCTTCTCATTGTTTATCTGCTGAAATTTTCTATCTTTAAGTCATTACAAGCATATTTTCCTTTGTTATCAAGCACTGTTATAACTGCTTAACAGCCTGTCTACTACTCTACTACTTCTGACATCTAGTCCTCCGTGGGGCAGACTCAGTGATGACCTTTAAAGACTGCTTCTCACTGCCTAGAGATTTGGGAGGACACCTTGGGCACTGTGAATGCTGTTTTGTGGAGAGTGGGTTCTGGTACATTCCTCCAGGGAGTATTGATTTTATTTTAACACAAAATTAACTTACTGGATTCTTACCTGTTGGCTCTCTTGGGCTGCAAGTCCAAGTCAGCTTTCTCTCACCCTTCAGGGGGCTGCTGGAAATCTGCCTGAACATGCATGACGCAACAATCAGAGACCTGGACAATGCTCAGGTGCCTACTGTGGGGCCCTCTGCTCTGCCCCTGCCTCTCCTCCCAGAAGTGTGGCTGCCTTGAATGTCATCTGATTCTTTGGGCTGGAAGGACTACAGGGTTGTTGGCATTTTAGCAACCTTGCATGGGACAGGATGACATCTGACCTTGTCTAGAAGCAATTAACCCCAAACTCCACCCACCGCCATTCCCGTCATCCAAGTATGGAAAGTCTAGATGTTACCAGGTTGGGGTCTTGTCCAGATTCTCAGTGTCCTAAACAAAGAATTGAGCAGGAGATGCACAGGTAGCAGCACACAAATTTTATTGAAAGAGAAAAAATAGCGGGAGGGGGCAGGTAAAAGTGATCTTAGTGCCAAGGGCCTTGAGTTTGGGTGGGACTGGTGACTCTGCCTGAGACATAACTGCTGCTGACTCGGCCCCTCTGATGGCAGTGGAGTTTTCGACCTTTGATGGCCCTGGGAGGAGCTGTCAGGGTGCCCAGAACCAGCGTGCGTGCATGTGTGCATGCGTGCTGTCTAGAGTCAGACATGGTAATTAGGAGTAGGGTTGCCAAGGGTGCAGAGGACCTGAGGGCACACACTATGGATTTATGTGCTGTGCCGGCCTGGGTGGCCTGGTACTGGGCTAGCTCACTCGGCAGGTAGATCCGGTCGCAGACAGCGGGCTCCAAGGCCTTTCCCTGGGACCTCCTGCCTCAGAGAGGTCATAGCCACACTGTGGAAGGTCACCCTGATACAAGTTCACTTGGTCACTACGAGAAGTAGCCATCCTGCCTAAGTCCCTTTTGTATGAAGATAGCCCAAGTCTCTGTACTTTTGTCAGGCACTTTAGTGTCTCTCAGGGAAAAGTCCTGCATAATTTATAAGTGTATAAATATAATTTCTAAATAAATGGATAGGTGGGTGAAAACCCTAGCTATCCATTAGGCGCAAACTGCACATGCACAGAGTAAGTTCTCTCCAGGCTAGCTGTTCTATGACCTGGTCTCAGACAGGCAGGCGGCTGAGACACCTGGCTCCCCACGACCAGGCTGGACTCAGTAGTCCAGGCGGAGCAGGCCCGAGTTGGCTATGAAGTGGGTGGCTGTGTGGCCCCTGCTGAAATGACTGCTGTGATCACTCCTACAATGTCCCCCCAGAAGGCCCTATATTCAGGGGTGAGGCCCTGGGAGGTAGATGCCTGGTGCATGCAGAGGCAGAGCTCAGCACCCTGGACAATCACAGTGAGTCTGACTTAGCTCCTTCGTTCTTGCTGCTGAGCCAAGATACCCGACACCCAAAGCCCACGGCGGGGAGGTTTACTCTTACTCCGCTCGCAGTCTGCAGAGGACTCATTCCCTCATCGGCTGGCTCCAGGGCAGGGTGGCACTGCAGAGAAACAGTTCGTGGCAGGCAGAAGGCAGCAAAGCAAGCAGGGGACCTTGGCAGCGTCTTCCTGCCCCTTCACCCTATCAGGCTGCTGGGACTAGGGCAGCATCACGCCCATCAGTGGACTGAGTCAGTGATCTCACACCCTTAATCCCAGCACCACACACTCTAAATTGGGCCACCTCTGCAAAAGCCCCTTCTGGACCGCATGAGGCTTTTGGGGGACCTTGAGACACAAGCCGTAACATTCCACCCCAACCCACATACATCCTTTATACAAAAGGCATTTGATTCACTTTTCTTTCATGTATTTAGTACAGGGCTGGGGAAATAGCTCAGTGGAGTAAGCACTTGCCCGGCAAGCACAAGGTCCTGAGTTCAATCCCTGGTACCACCAAAAAACAACAAAAAAATCTTTGTACCTCATGTATTTAGTACACAGTCTCACTACACAGATTGGACTCATAGTGATCCTCCTGTTTCCAGCCTCCCAAGCACTATTACAGGCACGCACCCCCTGCCCAGTCTCAGCCCACTGCAAGGGCGGGACCGGCTTGGCACCCCATCTCACTATGCAGCTCTTTATGCACAAGGCAGCATAAAGTGGACTGGACTAAGCAGGCACTTTAGTCTGCTAAGCTATCTGGCCAGCCTTTAATCCACTTCTAAGAGTTGCCAAAGCTTAGCAGTTTCACTGTGAACATCCCTGCTGTGAAATAACACCTTCCCCTCCATTCCACGTCCTCTCTAGATTACCTTCAATACTTAAATCAGACGTGGGACACACACTTGTAATCCCAACACTCAGGAGAGTGAGGCAGGAGGATCTCTGTGAGTCCAACTCCATCTTGGGCTACATGGTGAATTCAAAGCCAGCCACACTACATAGTGAGACCTTGTCTCAAAAGCCAAAATAATAGTTAATATAAGTGCCATATAAATGATTGCTCTTATTTATCATTTAGGGAATGGTGCTAAGAAGAAAAAAGCCTGTCTATGTTCAGGGCTGATCTCATTTCTCCCCATTTTCAATCTGAGGCTGGCTCTGTAGGAGGTGAGGGCCAACTGCACAAGTTGAGAAGTAGCGCTCGTGGGAGGCAGCACTGAGCACTGGCTTCTGAGCTGCGCAGCCGCTAGCAACCCTTCAGGACGGCACAGCTCCCTATCCATCTCAGAGCGCCCACAACCTGCAGACTGGCATCTGAATCGTCACCCATTCCTGTCATCTCAATTCAGAAATGCCAACAAGGCACAATTTAAGCTACAGACGCATTGCCTTGTTTAGAGGCAAATGACATCCAAGTGGAGACTTCCTTTTTATTGCCAAGTCCAACATGAAAAAAATGAACAGAAGAGGACAAGGGCCTCTTGTGCCCGTGTGATTCCTATTTACAGCGCTCTGGGGCAGCTTTCCTTGACAGGATAGCACAATCTCTTCTCCTGGGTAAGAAGGATCCAAGGCTGACGCCGTCTCACTGGAACTGCTGCACTGAGGAGATTCAGTGTGGCTGCGGCTGGAACAGAAGCTGTTTCTGGAGCAGCAGGTCTGAGAGAGGCCTCTGGCTTCCACCACACTTACAAGGGAATCGCCCACTCTTCAGGCAGAAGCCCGGCACCATCACATCTCATGTCTCCAAGTAGGGCTCAGGCTAACTCAGATCCAGCAGGGCAACAGGATGGGACACTGAGGACCACCCAATGCGGATGTTCACGTCCTCTCCTGGCTGCTAGCCCCAGAGCAGGGAGGGCAGGTGGATTGAAGGCCTGGGCAGTGTGGTCAGTGCCCAGGTGACTTGCCTGGTGCTTTAGCAGGACCCCTGGGCCCCCACCAGGTGGCCCCCAACACTGCCCACCACTGGCTCCACCTAGTTCCTTCTGCTGTCCCCTGGCCTGCTATGGTCATTGAGGAAGAGCCCCTCCCAAGGCTGCCTGGCCAGCAGTCTTCTGAGGGGTCCATATCCGGCAATGTGGGGCCTGGTCCTGAGCCTGTGGGGGGCCCTGCAGGTCCCTGCCTGTCATCCTGCCAACATACCTACTGAAGGTAGGCTCAGGGATAGGGACCTCTTGGGTGAGGTGAACCTGTGGAGAGCTCTGTGGGTGTGATGGGGACAGGGCTGGGAACAGGTCGACGAAGAGCCAACCAGGAGATGTGCTTCTGTCCCCAGCCCCCTCTGCCAGTCCACAGCTCTTGTGATGCAGCCTCAGGCTGAGGCTTTGGAGGGCTATGGCTGCTTCCTGTAGCCATGGGACAACAGGTCAGGTGCCAGCCAGCAAAGCACACCAGGACTGCAGGGAACTCTGTCTCTTGAGAGGGACAGGCCAGGGACCGTCATCACTGCCCTGCCACGAGTCCGCAGGATAAGGGATTCAAGTCACCAGGTAGAAACACAGGAGTGAGGGCCAGTGTGGCTCTTCAAACTCTGGGCTGCACTCCTTCCAAGGCACGGGGACAGGGTTGATGGAGCCCACTAGGAAGTGGCTCTGAGCAGGATTTCGTATTAACCAGTTGGCTTTGTGTGTGTACGTGTTGAGTCTGCCCAAGGCCCAACGCAGCAGATCAGTGAGGGAACCTGTGTGAGTCACCTGGTCCTGCTGACACCTATAATGGGGGTGAAGCAGTGAGGCCTCAAAGGACAAGATAAAGCCACAGCTAAGGATGCCTGGCTCCAACCTCAGTCAGCTAGAGAACGCAGCTGCAGGCATCTCCCTCCTGCAGTGAAGGCCTTCCTGAGCTAACACAGTTCTCCTACGTGATCATGGTATCTCCCCTGCCAGGTAAGTATAACACAGTTCTCCTAAACAAACATGTTACCTGGAGAAGCCCTTGATGGGACTCCCAGGTCCTGCCTGGATTCCTGCGTCTTTCAGTATCCCCCTTTTGTTTGATTACATAATAAATACAAACACATGGAGAAAACCCCAGAAAATCTCAATCTCTAGGAGTTTTTGATCTTCTGGAAATCATACCACGTGTCTCAGTACTTGAGCCTTCTGGGGTCCACCGGTTTTAGAGATCACAGGCCTGACCAGCCTGCAGTAACTACAGACCACTATTAATGCGGCAGGTGGCGACCGGAGCAGTGGCAGAGCCTCCATGTGACAGAGCATATGGTGCAGCCTCTCTATGGCTGCAGCCACTGCTTTGTGGCTTGCTTCCTTCTAAGAACCTGGTCCCCATCTCCAGTGAGCCACTGTTCCTCAGGGACCCTCAGCTCAGATGCCGCACAGCTGTCTGCTCTGTACGTCCCTCCACCTCAGACAAGAATACAGGCGGGTGGAACACAAGCCCACCTCGAGCACAAGCTCTCCTTGGCTCCTCCGAAATGGCCCAGGACCCACAGTGCAGCACCTCCCGGTCTCTGGCCCACACTGTGGCCCAGCATTGGCTCCTCCATGTTCCTGGGGTCACCCCTTATTCACAGCAGGCCTCCCTTTGTGAGGCGAACATGATAACCACTACACTACGGAAACCACCTTTGGGCCTCCCTTTGTGCCACCCAATGCTCAGACCCAGCCCAGAGACCTAGAGACAGAGACCAGATCAGAACGCTGGGCTGCAACCCTCAGAAATAACCAATGCACTGCTGCCACCCATGGTGCTGGGGGGAGAGCATCAGCTCCTGCAGGATGCCTGGCCCCACTGTCCCCGACACAGGGACAGTGGACTGAGCCCTCAGGGACACAGGCCCCACCCGCACTCTTGGTTCCCTCTTCCAGAGCAAGGTGACAGTTTCCCTTGCCACAATGGGCAGCTGTGCATGTGGAAATCCATCCCATTCTTGGCAAAGCAAGAGCAGGGCAAAGCACACTGGTGATCTCGGCATTTGGGAGGCTGAGGCATGAGGGTGCCACGAGCTCAACAAAAGCCTCACCTACTCAGTAGTGAGTTCAGGGCCAGCCTGGACTACATAGCAAGATCCTGCCTCAAAAAAACAAAACATAAAGTAGTAAGCAAAATAAAAACACTGAACTGAACTCAGAGCAATGTCCGTGGCCTGACCTTGGGTTGGGGCAGAGGAGACAGTTGCTCCATGTCCCACCTCTGGACATGCAGCAGAGTTGGGGATGGCACGGGGTGCTGGCCTCACCCCACTACTTTGCTCTGAGCAGAGCTCTGCTCTTTACCAAGCACAAACCCTGATGGGTGCCAGGGCTTCCTCTGGGTGGATGTGGAGCAGGTGGAGGGACTTCTTCAGAGGGGCCTGGTCCTTACAGACCCAGCTTTCGACCCCCAGGAAGGAGCACTGCTGCGTGGACAATGGGGATGTGGAGGCACTGTCCCCAGCTCTGCCACCACCATGGCATGCTCGCACCTGCTGGGGTCCCAAGCAGGACAGCGCAGCTACCATAGCTGAGAACACACACTGCAGTTTTTAAGTTCAGATTCTGTACACGAAGACAAATACATGACGTTTTGATATAGTATTTTTCATTTTCCTTGTGTTGGTGCACATAGAACCCAGGGGCTTCATGCTCTCAAGGCTGGAGGTCCCAAGCTCCTCCAGGGATGAGGAAAGCCGAGTTCCCATCAGGAAAGCCAATATGACAAGCTTCTCCACAAGGCTGAGCAGTGCACCATCTCCCCTCCGAGCCAGGAAGTGACACAGAAGATGAGGACCAGAGCTTCTCCAGAGTTCATCAGGAAAACCAGCATGACAAGGTCCTCCAGCAGCACAGCCCAAGAGGATGAGCAGCTTCCAATAGCCCAACAGCTCCTCCAAATGGCTTCCCTCACAGCATTTTTGGCAGCTTCTTTTCTGCCTTTATGCTGCTGACAACCATCCTCAGGTGGGCCTCCCGCACCTAGCATGCTAGTTTAATTCAGCTGGGTGTAAGAAGTTGCCCACCACTGAGCTATGCACCACAGATAGACTTGAGGGGAGGCCAGAAATTGAGACTAGAGAGCTTGTGCTCTGCCACTAAGCTACACTCCAGCCCTCAGCACTTAAAAATTTATATGTAGTCAGGTGTGACTGATGTCTGCATCTGAGCACTCAGGAGGCTGAGGCAGGAGGACTGCTGTGAATCTGAGGCCAGCCTGGGCTATACAGTCAGCTCAAGACCAGCCTGGATTACATAGTGAGGTCCTGTCTCACAAAACCAAAGCATGTGTGCAATCTATTACAGGGGTAAAGGTGCAGCAGAGGCTTTGAGGCCTGTGTTAGTCAATATGGCATGGAGCTTATTGTCCCTGGGTGCAGGCAGGTAGGCAGCGATAAGGCCCACCACCCCCAGGCCTGGGGCCACGGGGAACAGCCTGCAGCACAACAGCGGCACAGACATGGGGGGTACTCACTGTGTGAGGCAAGGGCTCAAGGGCCATCCTCAGAGGGTCAGCCTGTGGTCTCTCCACACTGGCACAGCAGCAGAGGGCTCTCCTCTGCGTGCCCGGCCACACAGAGCTGGGTACACGAAGACTGGACACTCCACGAGGCATGCTAGTGCACACCTGCAACCCAGGTGCCCAAGAGGCTGAGTCAGGAGCATCAGCAGCCTGGATTACAAGGAGATGGCTCAGTGGAGTAAGCGCTTTCCTGGCAAGCCCAAGGGCCTGAGTTCAACCCCGGTTCCGCAAAAAAAAAAGAAACACCAAAGCCCAAAACAAAGACTGAAAATCTGCCCCTTCGTCAAATAAACCACGTCCCTGTCTTAAGACTGCATTAAGTCACAAAATGAAGTCATCCAGTGTGTGCTGAGCACTACTGCACGTGATAGCCACACTGCCCAAAGCAGGGCCTCACCACGGGCAGCATCCGTGCAGACCTCCCCCTATAGTGCAAAACCCACCGAAGGCGTCTGTGGTGCCATGCCGCCCCCTTGTGGTAGGGCATGGGACTGTGCAGCCATGGGTTTAATGGGAAAAGGCCCAGCAACACAAAAACCTAGGGTGCTTATCGTTGGAACTGCTCCAACAGGATATCTAGATAAAGATAATACGGCAGGGGCCTGGGAGATGGCTCAGTGGAATAAGCGCTTCCCTGGTATGAGCAAGGGCCAGAGTTCAATCCCTGGCTCTGCCAAAAAAAAAAAAAGTCGTATTGTCACGGAACTGTCCACTGTCCAGTAGTCACCCACAAACCCAGGAAACTGCAGAATACAGTTCTACGAACCTAGGGCAATTACTGAATTTCTCACCCGTTCTCTGGCTGCCCCGAAGCCCACAGCTACATGGCAGTGCTGTCTCCTTCCTTCACCTGTCAGCCACCTCCTCCCCTTAAGGGAGGACATGCAACCTCTGCTCCCCTGGGTGACCTGCCATCCCCATTAAGATGAAAAGATGCTCTCAACTGGACGTCACGGTCCACTCTGGGTCCAAAGGAGGAAATGTCCCCAAGGCGAGCCCTCAAGGTCCTGTGGGTTGCAATAATGTGCATTTTTATTAAATCCCTAAAAGAAGCTGAGACCTCTGCCGTGTCAGCACAGCCCCCGCCAGGTGCACTAGTGGCCACCTGCCTTCAGCTCCATTGAAGCCTGCCATTCATGCCCATGCTCGCTGGCCCTGTCCTCTATTTTATCTCCAGCAGCCATGCTCTCCAATACCAGAGGTATCCGATTGCAACTGCTCCACAGCCATGCTGTGACCCTTTCTCTTCCAGAAGTCCTGGGCTTCAGATCAAAAAATGCACAAGTTGGAGCTACTGCAGAACTAAATGCTCCCTGCTTGGCAAGGCAGAGTACAAGTACATTCAGGTGTCAGCCCAAATATCTACTACCATCTCTGATAGATAAAAGGCTTCCATGACATTCACGTTAATAAAACAGGTGTGGGGACCTGCCCATTAGCTCAGCAGTGTAAGTGCCTGCTTAAGCAAAGCAGTCAGGCTCATGATACTGTGGTTTGATCCCCAGATCCTCATGCCTTACCAGACCTGCCCCTAAGGCAACCTCTACCAGGCAAAAAAAATCCTTCTAATGAAACTGGTGAACCTCTCAGAGATAAGTCGGCAGTTTGCAGAGCTCTCCTTGCTTCCTCTGGCACACAGCCAGCCGTCACCAAGCGGCCTTCCCTAAGGTGGATGAGGCATTCTCAGGAGGTCGCTGCTAATCCTTGCCTATGTGGTTGTCACCCTGGTCACAGTGCGTTTCATACACTGTATTTGCAGCATTCTGGACCTATTCTCTAAATTGATAGGGAGAAAAACTTCCAGTGAGCATCTGCACCACACAGTGCTGTGGCAGGGCAGGACAGGGCAGGGCAGAGCTGTCACCGGGTCTCCTGGACACACCTCGCCTGTAAGAGGAGCTGGGCTGGGCCCAGCTGTAGGGCCCTGCACACTTTTCTGCAGCCCCCTTGGCCCTGGACAAAGGTCAAGGCTTCATCCAGCTCCCGCAGCACCAGACAGGCTGTGAGTAGAGAACGGCAAGAACCGAGCAGTCAGAAATCTGAGGTTCCAGTGCTCTCAGCTTATGGTGTTTTACAAAGAAACTAGAACTTCTTGACCTGACAAAAGCCATGTGGGGAACTGGTCCCTTCCTATCAAGGACACCCCAGAGAAGGATGAGGCAGCAGACTTCAAAGTGACCTGAGTTCCATCCAGGAGAGCCAGGAAGCACTCGGAAGGGGAGCTGGACATTGCTATCCTGCGACAGTGGCCTCCACAACAGGGAGGGAAGCTGGATACCATCACAGAGATTCCCCACTTACCCTGATCCATGGCACTCCAACCTACAGCACGTTGGCGCAGGTACTGAAATGCCAAGTGGAAAAGGCCTGATGGCCCCATCTCCAGGTCAGGCTGGCACTGGGCCTGGGGCCACATGCATTCTCCCGATGCACAATGTCTACCTGGCCCCAGGGAAGCCACAGGGACTGCTCTGGTGAGTAGGCTGCTGGCCTGGCAGAACCTTACAAGTCATTTGCCCTGCAGCCTGCTGCTTATTAACTGACACACAACTTCCCACGTCAGAGATAGCGCCGTCTCACAGATACTAACATTCAAAGGACACCCAGGAGGACGTCAAAGCCCAAGATCTTCAGCTTCCTCTCATCTATAGGAAATGGAAAACCACGCTCCAAGCATGTCCAGGATTCACAATTCTGGCAGAAGTGCGGCAGTGGCAGACACTCCTGACCCCACAAATTCCATGTGCACCATCTCGGGCCAGAACACACAAAGGAGCAGACCGTAGCAGGCAGCTGGCTGGCCACGCAACCGCTGGAGGCTGATTTTCTGAAAGGAAGCACAGAGCTGTGCAAGGCCAGCAGAGACTGTTTCCAGACTGTCACCAATGATGGAAATGCTGAAATGAAGGCTTTTTAAGCAGGAAGTATGTGAACAGAGACTCAGAACACACAGCTAAGCTGCATGGTGTCGCTAAGTTTATTCAAAGTCGGCCCTCAGGCTTCATCCCCAAGAGACAGCCAGTGTCCCGCTGCTGTGCATCCCCATCAGGGGAAAATCACCTCTGCCTCTGTGCCCCAACCCAAATTTGGCACAATGACATCACACGAGTCAGAGATGGACATGGGGGGGTGCATGGACAGGAGCGAGGGTCAATCCAGAAGCAGCACGGCCTGCTGGCTGGGGTGCACGGACTTGGCTGTCATCTCTGAGTCACACACACGACACAGGTTTGCACGGGCAGTTTATTCCCTCCTGCGGGTGCGGACAATGCTCTGAGCACACAGTGGAACACTGAGAAGCTCAGGTCATGAGAGTGGCACATCTCTACATCACAGTCGGAGAACTACTGAAGTTACAGGAAGCAGGTGGTGTGGATGTGCGCCCTGGTGACAACAGGGCTGCCGGGCACCGCGGTGACACAACACAAAGAGTAAGTGCATACCACGGTACCAAGAAGACAAGACCTGTGCTTTAAATAAACTATTCTGTTCATAAATAAACTCTGATTTTTTTTTTTTGGTGCACATTTACAGACCTGATCAATAAAAAGAAACAATATATATATATATATATATATATATATTTTTTTTTTTTTTTCCCTTAAAAAGAAAATGCTGGGACACAGAGCACTACAGAAGAACTCACCCACGGAAGGGGAGGAGCAAGCAAGAGTTAAAAGTACATGGCTGGAGCCTAGCACACACCAACACACGCAAGGCCATGCAGGAGCACGTGCTACTTGAACTCCAGCAGGTTGCAGTCGATCTTGTAGTACACGTAGGGGTAGTACTCCTGCTGGCTCAGGTTGAGGCCGGGAATGTCCACCGGGGCCTGCAGAGCAATCAGAAACACAGCTGTGTGTGGGCCTGGGCAGGGCGCGCTGCCCTGGTGCTCACAGGCGCCCAGGCTGGGCGCCACATGGAGCCCTCCATGCGAGTGCCAAGGAGGAGGAAAGGCCCACTTCTCATGTGGGCAAAACCCACCCAGTGCTGACATGTGCAGACCTCGAAGTCTTTTTAAATCTCAGGCTGAAAGTACTGGGCTAGTGATACTCCACCGTCATGACACACACACAGAGCAGCCAGTGCAGTTTTTAGGACCACTCTTCTACACGTGTGCTGCGATCCTATACATGCTTCAGTCAGCCAGACTCACATCTGCACTTTTCTTCTATCAAGAAAAACTAAGATTCTAGTGCTCACTTCAGCAGCTTGTATACCCAAACTGGAATGATACAGAGAAGACTGGCATGGCCCCTACGCAAGGATGACACAAATTCACGAAATATTCCATGTTTTTTAGGGAAGGGGAGATAGTTCAGTGGCATAAGCACCTGCCTGGTAAATGCAAGGTTCCAAATCCAAGAGCATGTACTACCCCCCCTAAGATTCTAATTAATGCACCTGTGAGATTCTAGGGAGGGAGGGATGGCTATTTTCTAAAGGCTGGCAGATGCCTCAGGCTCCCCCTCAATGTCATGCTGCTTACTGTCACCCTCCCCCGTCCCTCAGCTTTGGGGTGTGCAGGGGCCAGGGCACCTTGGGAGCTGCCGCCAACCCACGCCCGCTGCACTCACATCGATGATGGCGGCTGCGCTGCTGTCCAGGTGCTTGTACAGCTCGTGCAGCACCTCCCGCAGCCGCTTCACAGTCTTCCTGTTGGGCTGCAGCAGCATTGCCTGGAAGTTCACGGGCAGGCCATACCTGGGAGGGAGGGCAGATGGACAGACCGCACGCGTCAGCGCAGATGCACACAGCATAGGACAGCCAGGAGCAGTGGCCTTGCCACAACGACCAACACCCACCGGACCAGGCAGTACTATCCACGCCACCCACCAGAGGCTCTGTAACGTGGCCTGAATCTGTTCTGCATCAAAGGCACTCAGGACACTTTCAGCAGCTACTTCTCTAATAAACAACATGAGGCTATACTTACTTTGAAAACTTTAACAAATGTAAACAGTGACCTTACAAGACCCTGATGGGGTGGGGCAGAGGAGCTCCTGGCGTCCAGGGAGGCCACGGCCCTCACACTGCACACCTGGCAGAAGGAGACACTGGGCACAGACGCAGGACTACGGGAACTAAGCAGGAACACTCGACAGCGGACACAAGCAGCTGCTCTAGCTTGATATTCACTACTCTCTATTGTTATTTTAGAGCAGATACCTTCCGATGACAGCACTAATGACACAAGGTACACAGTGGCCGCACACACACCTCTCGTTTCCACTGAGTCTCTCCTACCCCAGGACTGAGGATGTGGCAGAGATGCCAAGAGGCCGAGACCCAGGCCTTCCACCCTGCCCCCTGCGGACTCTGCCCAGGAAGGAGGTCCCATGGGCTTGGGCCTCACCTGAGAACAGACTCCACAAAGACTCTGAGTGCTTTCACGTGAATCCACGCAATAAACGCTTCACTGAAATTCACTTTCAGCCAACGCACAAGAGGTCCCTTTAAGAAGAAAACAATGACATGACTCTGGTCCTGGGAATACAAAAAGGTCAAGCTTTACAGGCAGCTGCTTCACCCTGGAGAACAACCCATCACAAAGACTCCACTGGAAGTCTCCATGCTATCCTCAATATACCAGTGTCAGACTGCTGTATCTCAGCCCCTGTTAGATGAACCATTAACTTCCTAAGCTGGTACAAAGCAGTTTGAATAGGTATCCTGGGTTTGAAACCCAAACTATAAAAATCTTAATTTCTATAAAATGCCCTAAAACATTTAATGCGCCTATAAAAAGTCCAATTAAAAAATCATTTCTCAGGAACAAAGATGAAAAGTTATGAAAATAAGTCACTCAATACCCCTAATTCTTCATTTTCTCTTCTGGGTCTCTAAAACCTCTTCCTGGCCTCAACAGGCAGTGATTCTGTTATGCAGCCTATCTAGCAGTGTATCTTTTGGCAGCACCATGGACTGCACCCAGGCCCTCAGGCGGAGCTACCGCCTCAGTTCTTTCCTTTTTTTATTTTGACACAAGGCCTCTCACTAAGTGGCCAAGTTGTCCAGGCCAGACCCAAGCTTGTTACCATTCCGCCTCAGCCTCCACAGTGTGACACCGCGCCTGGCTGAAAATGTTTAGTATGATTTAAAGCTCCTTTGAAGATTTGAAGAGATTTGAGAGAGTAAATCTCTCCTTTCATACATCAAAGAAACACACTACAGACTCAGCTAACATCTCAGCAACACCACGAGGCTCACCGATGTGTTTCAATCAATTAATGTAAGCAAAAAGGATAAAGCCAAGGAAAATATTTAGTCAAAATTTCTCCTCTGAATAAGCTCTATAGCCTCCCTGCCCCTGCTCAGGGACAGCTTTCTCCTGGTGGAGATGTGGACGCATACCACCACATTTTCAGGAAGCGCCCCTTTCCCATTCCCCTCTCATCTGTGTCACAATGGCTTCTGCCTCATCATACCCTCCCTAGGGGCAACAGTGTGCCTGCCCTGGGAATGTAGCTGCTCTCACCAGGGCAAATGAGAATCACTGGTCAAGACACGGAAGACACTGCCCTGAAGAAAAGGCATAGTTTTGCTCTGAAAACAACCTCTTCAAACTCTAGCCCTCCTCCTCCACAAGGACTGTCACCAGATGCCTGAGTTTAAAACTAACACCCAGAGCCAGCCAAATAGATCAGCAGATTAAAATGCCTGCTTAGGCAAATGCAGGGACCAGGGTTCGACCTCTGATGAGCCATACTGGCCCCAACCCCAGGGAGCACTGACACAGCAATCGAGAGTGTAATCCCAGCACTTGGGAGGCTGAACACAGGAGAATCACTACAAGTCTGATCTTTATAGTGAGACCCTGTAGACCCTATACTAAAAAAATACAAAAAATTAAAATAAAATTAACACCCAACTCAGACTTGGGCAGGATACTTCCATCATAGCTAAGTGTTTTTAAGAAAACTACTTACAGAGCTATGCTTGGCTAGAGGAAACACATTTCTGGTTATTCAATAGAAAAGTAACCCCAATACCCTCAAGGCAGAATCGGACTACTTTTGTTCCTCAGTCAAAGGGAGGCAGCATCCCTGTCATGGGCCCAGTGCAGTGCAGAAGGACCGGACACGTACGAACTGCTTCTTCTTGTCGGTGGAGAGCCGGGTCATCTCCTCCTTGTCTGCTTTCATCTCCTCCTCGTTGTACTGGAAGTCTCGCACTATGAATCTGAATTTGGAGAGAAAACAAATGGTCCACACCCCCACAGCTGCTCCAAGGAAATGCAGGAAACACAGGAGAGGGAGACTCACTTGTTCTCCCGCGCTTTGTGTCGGAAGTCATCAACAGCCTTCCGGAACAGGGTGACGTTGCAGAGGTAGCTATCCTGGTCCTCTGAGAGAACACTGGGTAGAAAAAGACACTCCTTTCAAGCACTGCCCATGGCTGTCTTCCCATCCCAGGGGGGAGAATGGGAGGGACAGCAGTGAACAAAGTTGTGCCCCACATGCATCTTACTTCTCCAGCTGAGAAGCTGCTTAGGGTTCAATTCTGAGGTGGAGGCCTCAGTGCAGATGCCTTAGCACCCGGCACCATCCTAACTTCTTATCAACAGGATCAGCCAGACTCGACACACAGAGCATCAGAACCCAGGATGCAGCTGTTCAGGCGCCATGCCCTGCTCTCTGGTGTAAGAGCTCATGCACCCCCATACTGCGTCCAACCTCACAGCCCACACCTGGCCGGAGCCCTGGTGCTATCCATATAGCCAGGTTCCCCTCCTAACCGAGGCTATCAGAGCTGCAACTCCACCCAGAAGTGCTCTAGATAATACTATATGGTTTCTCTTTGTCTCAGTTACTCTTCTCTCATTGCTAGGATGAAATATGGACACCCAAAATTAAGAAGGAAAGGTTTATTTAGCTCATTTAGTGGAGGCTTCGGTCTATACAGCTAACTCCAAGGCAGAGTGGCACAGGGTAGAGGACAGCCATTTATGGCAATGTAAAGCAACAAAGAGCAAAGGAAGTGGCCGCAGCTGGGGCAGCTAGCAAGCCTCCTTACATCTGTGTGCAGATCATCTGCCCCAGGGTGGGCGTAGCATTCACACCCATAATCCCAGCCTTAGATCACGAATTAATCATAAACTCTAGAAGCCACCCCAATGCTTACACAAGACTTTAGAGAGATAATTAGCCACAAACCATAACACTGTTACAGGAGAAATCTAAAGTATAAAGAGGATGATAGGAAAAGAGTGGAAACTGGAAGGGTATCTGGAGGTGGAGGAAGACAAGAAGAAATGAAAGGGAAGGGGAAGTACAAAGGATCAAGACGTGTGACCACCACCGCCAGAAGGCCCCCTTGGCGTGGCGAGCCTCTGCTTGGAAGCACACGCCACTTGGCTCCTAAAACAGGGACTCTGCTGTGGGCACTCCGCTGCCACGGGGCAGAGTCCCCTGCACAGTCTACACAGCCCAAGGCCCGGGTTTTCTGTTCCTTCTTCCGCAGGCAGGGGGCTTCTAAGGCTATGACTTTAGAGAACACCATCACTAAGACAGAACCAACAGAAAAAAGCTACACAGACGGCCAAACAGAGCAGCTAAGTCTGGACACCCCTACCTGTCTTGTCACACCCTACACCCGTGCTCCCAGGTATCCCTGGGCCCTTCATGGCTTTGTTAACACTCAGTTTTCATTTACAATGAGGCACTCCTGAAATAAGGTAAGTTTAATAAAACTGAAGGGATGCTTATGAGATTTAAAAGATATTTTAGAAAATTTTACAGAAATAAACACAGATATTTTCATTTTGGAGATTTTTTTTTTTTTTACTCCAAATCTTACTCCAGAGTACACAACCAAGCCTGTAACCCCAACGCTTGGGAGGCTGGGTCAAGAGGATTGCTGTGAGTTCAAGGCCAGCCTGTAACCTACCCTGCCAGACCTTGTCTCAAAAAATAAAGAATCGATAAGAGCCACCTCTCCGAGTGTCCTCAGGCCCAGAGGAACTGGGAGGCCATGCCAGGCACTGTGGGCCAGCGCTCTTCTGGACCTGGAGGCTGCCCAGCCACACCCCCCACCCAGACATCTGCCCAGTCCCAGAGCCTGCCCATCAGAGCAGGTGTGGTGCCCAGGCCCCGCACACCAGGTGGACGCTCCACTGTTGAGCTTGTCCCCTGCCTGGGGCCAGGTTTTGTTTTGTTTTGTTTTTTTGTAGTTTCTCTCTTTTTCTCAATTATATGTTTGAGAGCTGGCCAGACAGCTCAGTGGACTAAAGCACCTGCTTAGGCAGGCTGAGATGGCAACCGAGACTAGGTGTACAGAGCTGCGAATAGCGGCGAATAGCCGGGCCTTAAAAGATGGCGACGGCTTCCGCCTTCCACCCCCCAGCTGGGTGAGTGCTCTCTGTAGTAAACAACTCCTTATATGGCTAAGGCAAAGACTGTGGCTCCCTTCCGCGTATCTGGACCAATTGGCTGCGCCCACGTGTCACTCCAGGGTTGGACGCCTTGTGGTATATAGCTTGGGGCGGGCTTGCCCGGGTCAGGAGCGGGAGGAGGAGCGGGAGCAGAGGAGGAGCGGAGGAGCAGGGGAAGAACAACTACTCAATCCATGGAAGAATAAAGCATTGCAGAGACAACCAGTGGTCGCGTCTTCCTTGCTGGCGAGGATGCGCGCGACAAGTGGTGCCGAAACCCGGGCACAGTGGCATGTGATCCCAGTGCTTGGGAGGGAAAACAGGAGGATCACTACGAGTCTGATCTGTGCAGTGAGCCCTTGTACTAAATACATTAAAAAGAAGAAAAAAAAAAATCAATTGTGTATTTGAGATCCAATCAGACTTTCTAAAAGCCAGAGTAGGACACAGGGAAAGCAGTCATCCTACAGGTATGATGAAGTGCATCTCTTGAATAATGCTCCAAGCAGCAGCCGCCATCCTCTCCTGCTCCTCCCCTGCCCTCACCATGCAGGGCAGCCAAGGCCAATTCCTCAGACTAATGGAGAACAACCTGCAATATGTAGACCAAGCATTCTAAAAATAGAACTGTCAGCGGGAGTGGTGGCACACATCTGTAATTCCTGCACTCTGGGAGGCTAATGCAGAAGGGTGGCAAGTTCAAGCCTAACCTGGAAAACTTAGCAAGACAATGTCTTGGAATAAAAGCAAAAAATATCTGAGGATATAGCTTGGTAGAAAAGCCCAGGTTGAATCCCTAGTACTAGGAAGGAAAAAAAAGAAAGAAAACTGGGGCTGGGCAAATAGCTTAGTAGAATAAGTGGCAAGCGCAAGGGCCTGAGTTCAATCCCTGGTTCCGCAAAAAAAAAAAAAGAAAAAGAAAACTACTTCTTTTAGGCTTGAGGATAACACTTCCATCCAATCTGATTTTCTACTTCTGAACTCCACTGTCCCTGGGGCATGAACCCAGGCCTCATTTGCCCCAGCAACCCAGAGGTACAGGTGAGTGTCAGTCCCATAATTAATTAGCCCAACATGCACACAGCACTAACCAAAGATCTTAGTTACTATGGCAACCATCCAGCTGTGAGCTAGTGGAGACCAGGCCAAGCCCAGGCACCACCCACTCCTAGACAGCTCCCAACTGCGCAGCCCACAAAGTAGGCCTGGAACCTGGGCCCCTTAGATGGCTCCTCTAGTCTACTATTTATCCTTTCCAACCACTGAGACCCTGTGTAGAAGTAAGGGATGCACTCACGGCCTTCCTTCCCCAGGGAGCAAGCTGGGGCAGCCCTGAGCAATCTATGGCCTGCACCTGTGTCTTCCCAGAAGGTCATTGTGCCCTGTGGCCTCACCCTATCCTCTTCATCCCCACAGCCCGTGGCCCCAGGGAAAAAGCACCTCTCATCCCCAAGACCAGCATGACCTGCGGGAGCTTGCTAGAGTACAGTTTCCAGCAGGAAACTTTGGGGGGCACAGGTTTATGGCTCATTTCTCCAGGGAGCAACAGTGCAGTATGATATAGGCACTACCTTATATCCCCAGACAAGACCAGGGAAACTCCAGCCCAGACCACATAGTGAGGAGACTGGAACCCAAAACAGAACCCAATCCCTACCTTCCATGCACCATGGACTGAGAGGGCAAACTATTTCACGGTTCGGCCTAACCTAGTACCGCTTCTTCCCCACCCTCCTATCTTTTGTGAGGGTGTCTCCTGTAGACACCTCAGGGCAGGTACACACATCTAGTACTTTCTCTAAGAATACCCTGTACATGTCGGTGGGCAGCAGCATTAAAAGCATGTGGGACCACAGGAGCCCCATCCCAGCCCTGCCGCCCAGACCTCAAGACGCCGCACCAGCCGCTTGGGCGCCAGTCTCCCTCCGCTGCAGAACAAGCATGTGGGACCACAGGAGCCCCGTCCCAGCCCTGCCACTCAGACCTCAAGATGCTGCAGCAGCCGCTTGGGTGCCAGTCTCCCTCTGCTACAGGAGAACAATTTCCCAACTGTTTCATGTTAAACTTGGAAGTTAGTGAAGAAAGGTGGTATATGTTTTTTTTTAAACAGGAATGAAGAGATCTGGTGATATCAACAGAGGTCAACATAGCACTCTACTTTAGCGGCCACTTGAGACACTTCTTTCTAAGATAAACTGAAGAAGCAGTCATGCGGTAGGCAGCAAGGTGCTACAGAATGTTCCACACCAGAGACCTGGATTTCCATTCCAGCCCTAGGCTTCACCTAGTATACCTCAGCTTCGTGTCTACAAACTGAAGGGGTCATGTGGCCTGGGTCAAACAAAAACAATGCTTCTGGACTTATAAATTTACCACAAAGCAAAGACAATGTCCAGACTGTTAAGAGGAATTCCTAGAAGCAGACAAGCTTGGCAGAGACCACACTTACTTGCTGGACCTGGGGACCACCATCTCGGCCAGCGTCTCATATTGCTTCATCCAATCGTTGTGATTCAACCTGCAGGAAAGATAGGGTCAGTGCCAGCTGAAAATTATGTCTCCTTCCGGCCACATGCAGGCAAAAGGAACTGTGGCTACTATAGTTAACAGAGGCTCTCCCACTGAGGACGACTTTCAAATACGTGCTCAGCCTCACATCCAGCAACCACCACACAGGGGCTCAGTGCACTGGGAGAGGAACAGGCCCAGCATTGATGCCCAAAGGCTTTCCAGCTCTCTGCTAGTAAGTATGAGGCCTTGTGTGAATGAAAATAGCCCACAGCCAAATTACCATCATTTCTGACCATGGACAATGTAAGGGGCTGAGGAAAACTCTAGTTACAGAAAGCAGAGTACCAGAAGCAAGAATCTCAAGCGAGAGTCACTATGTCACCAGAGGTCCTGGTGCAACAGCACTCTCTGGAGGCCCCAGCCCAGGTGTGACAAAAGACAGCTGTATGTGTGACACAGGATAAACACAGTGCTCACAGGGTGGGCACAGGGATGGAATGTAGTGTATCTGGTGCCACAGGTAGCCCTGTGTGTCAGCCACAAAGAACAGAAAATGATAGGAAGTTCTGATTTTAAGCATAAATTTAAAGGAAAGGCTGAATGAGACAAACATATGGCAAAGGTGACTTCCCTACTTGGTAAAAGAGCACAAATACACAGAATTGTATTGCAAATAATCAGCATTCCAAAATAGAAAAAAAAACACATAACTGCAACACATTTCTTGTGGAGTTAAGTCCTTAGTTTCACACCCTTTTCCATGTGCAGAGAGCAATCTCGGAGCCTATGCAATACTAGAGCACCATGAGCCAGAGCTGCTGCCCTCCTTTGTGTCTGGCACTCCAGGCCCCTATCCTGACCACAATGCAAAGCTTCAAAGCGAGGGAGGCTTTAAGCAATCAGGCTCTAAAAATTCCAAGTCGCTCCAGAACCCTAGGCTTCAGTGTAGGACGTGAAACTACTGACAGTCTGTGTCCCATGGGCCTGAGCTCTGATCTGCTACTCACACCCAGTGCTGCTAGCAGGACTGGAGGTCCTCTGTGGCCCTCAGCTCAGGAGCGCATCCATCACCCACTTAACAGTTGGGGGGGAGGGGAGGCTCTACATAGACAGAGCCCTACCCATTCACTTCAATGTCCCCTGTGCCACTTCACAGGAGCCACACTGCTGGCACAGGGAGACGAGGTTGTGACAGTGACCACAGTCAGCAGAGCCAAAAATATTCATATCCCAGTTCATAAATGCTTATTATCAGACCCCTGACAGAAAATAACTTGTTCATTCTGAGCAAATTCATTCTTTGCTTCTAGAGGGCTTTAATTCAGCCCAACTAGTCATAGACATTTTCAAAAAATAAAAAAAAAAAAAAGATTTCTCAATTATCAAACACCTAAAACTGTTTAAAATCCCATTAATTTAGACAGTGCATTGTGGGGCATTCTATAATCCCAGCACTCCAGGAGGCTGAGGCAGAGGCCAGGGATATAGCTCAGCAAAACAAGTGCCTACCTGGCAGGCACAAGGTCCTGAGTTGGATTCCCAGAACCAAAAAAAAAGAAAGAAGAAAAACTTAAGCAGGAGGCTGAGGCAGGAGGACCACCATGAGTTCAAGGTCAGCCTGGGCTGCATAGTGAAATTCAGTCTCAAAAAACAGGGCTGGTGAGTCAGCAGACTAAAGCACCTGCTTAGGCAAGCTCAAGACAAGAAACCTCGGGTTGGTTCCCCAGCACCACACACCGTACCAGCTCCACTCCGAGGACTGGCTGAGCTAGCCAGGCATAGTGGTGTATGCCTGTAATCCCAGAGCAAGAGGATCACAAGTCTGGGCTCTATAGTGAGACCCTGCAACAACTAAACACATTAAAAATAAAAAACCTCCCTCTAATTTAGCATTTTTTGTTAGTGAGACCAACTACCAATCTCAAGTTGTAACTGTGTCTCCATCAGCAGGTTAAGAACGAAGTCGTTCTGTGTATATGATGTCCAAAGGAATGCTGACGACAGGTCATGCTCCTTTTGTGTTTTCTGGGCTTCTCATTCTGTTTCGTCCTGTTTTTAAACTTCAAACTGCAATACCCGGGGCTACCACTACCAGGACCTGCATCAGGAGATACATACTTAGGAACAACCACCAGCAAGGTGACAAGGTATTCGGAGTCCAGAACAAAGTCATCCTTCTTCACAATCTCTGCCAGACTTCGAGTCAGCAAACTGCCTCTGAGGAGAAAGCGGACCATTAAGAGAAATATGTATGTGGTTTTGTCACACAGGGAATGAGCAACCAGGCATCTCGAAACACCTCTTAAGAGGGATCCGAGCGTTCATACTTCTGCTGCCCAAATCCATGCCACCCCTACAATCTACACCCGCCTCCGGGCCTGTTAGGATTACGCTGACAAAGCCTTCCTCGCCAACAGAGCCTGACTGAGAACGGCCACTCATCAGATTCCACCTGAGTGAACCTGGGCCTAACTGTGGAGCCGCGTCCTCTAGGATCGCTTTTGGTTCCCACAGCCTCCGGCATCAGCTGAGGCCAGCAGCTCAGGACACTCATCAGCGCTTTCCCACCAGCCTTTAGTCCCCCGAGAAGGACATGCCCAAAGCAGGAACACCGTGACCCATCCAGTTCTGACAGCCCCCAAGACCCTTCCTCTGGGCCACGTGTGCAAACCTCCAATTAAGGCTGTTCTCATGATCTGGGGGCAGTCATGGAGATGCTGAGCAGCAGGTCACTGCTCTGCAGTGACCCGAGGTCCTGGCCTGCAACAATTCACCTCAGAAACATATTTAGTGAAATATCCCAAGGGAATAAAAGATAAATCATAACTCAGTTCATAATGTTATTTAAGAAATAAATCAGCCTCTCCTGTTCTTATCTGAATTCTATAGACTGACATTAGAGCTTTCTCCAGCAGACTAAAAAACAATACCACCACTACTCCAGAAGCAGCTCAAGCTGGGAGGCACTAGGCCTGAATCTCGCTCAGGGTGAGCCCACAGTCTAGCTCAGCTCTCGCAAATGCCCTGGCACTCACGCATTCTTTCGCTCCAAGTTCTGAAGATTCCCCTTCAGGTTGTTGTATGCAGATGCGCGGGATTTCAAGTCGTTATCGATCTGTGTGACTCCCTTCAAAATAGAAAATGGATAAACACATAACATTTTTCAAAGTCAGCCTCTACTAAAATAATTAAAAGTAGATGAACTCTAATGTGTACAAACAATACCAATAGGAAAATTTCCACATAAATGTTTTCTACTAATGTTTTAGTCTATGGGGGCTGGGTGGCACAAAGTGTACCCCATGATCCATAGCAGCCTTGAACTTGTAACCCTCTGTCTCAGCTTCTCCATGGCCAGCACTATAGGCCTGCAATGTCACTACTATTTTACTCTAAAAATCATGTCAGTGGGCTGTAGGCCACTAGGTCTGACAATGTAAATTCCACTATTACAAAGAACATTTTCTCAAAAAAAAATTAAAATCATAAATTTGTGTTACAAAAGCTAATTTCTTTTTGAAAGAGAATTAAAACTACAAACTACTTAGAGAGAAAAGCACAAAGTTAGTTTAATTCACATCTGGAGACATGGCTGGCACTCTACTCTCCCACGGCACCAGGGTCAAGGGCCCATCACCTCACCCCAGCTGTCTCCTCCTCCACCACCATGCAGGACAAAGAAGACTGAATGCTGGTCAAGGACCCAAAGAAAACAAGGTTCGGTAGCAGCACAAGCACCACTACACAGCTTTCACTGTCTCTAAATTACATGATGAAATCCCAGGAGTGTTGGCACCCATGTGTAATCTCAGTGCTCGGAAACTGCGGCAAAAGGATCACTGCCTGGCTAGGCAGTGAGTCCATAGCCAGCCTAAACCACACAGTAAGACCTTCAGAAACAAAATTTAAAAAATTCTGCAGTGACTTCAGTTAAAATCTTTACTAGCAACTCACGTCCATTTAACTATGTCAGCGCCCACCCGCACCCAGCAGATGTTCAGGAAATCCTGTCTATCTGCATCATCATAACTGGCTAAAGACTACATACTTTCTCCCAAACTGAAGACTTTTCTTGTGGTAGGGGAGCTGAACCCAGGATCATCCCATGAGCTATATCCCCGACCCATTTTCTTATTTATTTCAAGGCAGGGTCTTGCTAAGTCATTGAATTGTCCAAGATGGGCTTGAACTTGTGATCCTCTTACCTCGGGCTCTCAGAGTGCTAGAACCACAGATGTATACCACCATGTAAGGCCTTCATGGTAAAATCTATCAAGTAAGAACCTATCTCTAAAATCCTCAAATAGGGGGCTGGGGAAGTGGCTCAGTAGAATAAGCGCTTCCCTGGCAAGCGTAAGGGTATGAGTTCAATCCCTGGTTCCGCAAAAAAAAAAAAACAAAAAAAAACACAATTAACTGAAGTAAGGCAGGCTCTTAGCTTGGTGTGTGCATGGATGGGCTCTGGGGCCCCTGCACCTACAATCACATGATCTCAGGGCACAGGGGCAGTGTGAAACAGTCAGGAGGTCAGAAACCATGAAGATGAATGTTTGCACAAGTACACCTTCCTGTCTAAGAGACTATGACCACTGATTTGGGTAGCTCATGTCTTTCCTAGATTTGTTTCCCATAGTACCTGACCTAAGGTGGACTGAATGTTCATATAAATAATCATTGAAATTTAAAGTTTCTTATTAAAACACTGATATAATATTTAAGTTAGCCAACTAAATGGCCAGGCATGGTGGTGCATGCCTGTAAGCCCAGTACTCAGGAGGCTGAGGCAGGAGGATTGCTGTGAGTTTGAGACCAGCCTGAACTACAAAGTGAGTGTGAGGTTAGCCTGAACTGCACAGTGAGACCCTACCTCAAAAAAAGACAAAAAAAAAAAAAAAAAAAAAAAAAAAAAAAAAAAAAAAAAAAAAAAAAAAAAAAAAAAAAAAAATTAATAAACCAATAAAAGCATAAACACAACTCAAGACAATCCACACATGAAAATGTTATGATACTTTGTAACATCTACAACATGGAAACAAACTGCAACACACCTAAAGGTAGGCTAGGAGGGGTTACCTCTTGCTTATAAATAAATTCATAAAACAAAGTCACAGCCGGGCGTGGTGGCGCATGCCTGTAATCCCAGCACTTGGAAGGCTGAGTCAGGAGGATTGTTGTGAGTTCGAGGCCAGCCTGAGCTACAAAGTGAGCTTAAGGCCAGCCTGAACTGCATAGTGAGACAAAAAACCCCAACAAAACAAAACACAAAGTTACTCTAAATTCATGTGCAAGGGCTTGCGGGTTAGCTGAGTTGTTTAAGTGCCTGCTTAGGCAAACCAAGTCAGGCGCAGGGGACTGCAGTTCGATGCCCCACCTGCACTTAAGGCAGCCTGAGCTAGCCAAAAAATAAAAATAAGTAGATAAATAACAACTCAACTTTTAGGGCAGGCCAAAGAGCTCAGCAGATTAAAGCACCTGCTTACGTAGAGGCAAACAACGCCCACACCCCCACCCCTGTGCTGGGCCACGCAGTGCTGGCCCCACCCTGGAGCATGCACTGAGGCAGTAATTGAGATTGGGAGCAGTGGTGCACACCTGTAATTCCAGCTCTTTGGGAGTCCAATCTACATAATGAGACCCTGTAGACCCGAAGAGAGAGAGAGAGAGAGAGAGAGAGAGAGAGAGAGAGAGAGAGAGAGAGAGAGAGAGAGAGAGAGAAGAGAAAAAAGAAAAAGAAAAGAAAAATTCATAAGGCAGCCTCACTGCTTTTCTTACCTTGGCAATTATTTCAGAAATATTTTTCAGGGACTGCTTGATTGGGTACTTGGCCATATCCCATTGGAACCGCGTTATGTAAGTAACCAAGTCAACTGAAATAAGAGAATAAATCAACTGCTGAGGAGAAGCCATAGGATTTTTACATCTATTTAATGGCAAATTAACATCAGTAAAAATGTCGTTTCTGAAGAGTCCCAATTAAATAAATGTGGAACCATATCAAGTAACATTGGGTGACAAGAATACATACCTTGTAATCTCTCCTACTGGCTCTAATACAGAAAGATGTTCCCCTAATGAGATTAAAATGCATAGAATAGGGGGCCAGGGAGACGGCTCTGTGGAATAAGTGCTTCCCTGGCAAGCACAAGGGCCTGAGTTCAATCCCTGGTTCCGCAAAAAAAAAAAAAAAAAAAATCAGCAGAAATCAGCAGTACATTTATCTCATGAGGGGCTAGAGAGATGCCTCAGTAGAATAAGTGCTTGTCTAGCAAGCACAAGGGCCTGAGTTCAATCCCCAGTTCTACCCAAAAAAAGAACATTTATTCCATGAATTGGGAAAAAAATAAAGCACACTGTCCCTCAGACAAAGGACTCCCGCTGGGGAGATAGCTGGGCAATCTATGTGCCTGCCAAGCACAAGGACCTGAGTTTGATCCCCAGTACCACCTGCCACCTCAAAACCAGGTGTGGTGGCACATGCCTGTAATCCCAGCAAGGGGGAAGGTGAGACAGGAGGATTACTATGAGTCTAAGCTTTGTAGTGAGACCCTGTACCAAATAAAATTAAAATTAAAAAAAAAAAATTCAAAGACTCATTTCCAAAAATGGGCATGTGAGGATATACACTTCAGAAATGAAGAGATGCTGTATAACAGCAAATACATGAAAAAATGTTCAACATCAGTGGTCATTCAAGATATGAAAATTAAGACAACACTCAGATACCATCTCATGCCAGAAAGAATGGCTAACACCAAGAAGTCAACTGATAATAAATGTTGGAGAGGCTGTGGGGGATAAAGGAACCCTTCTCCACTGTTGGTAAAAATGCGGGCTAGTACAACCATTATGGAAATTAGTACAGAGATTCTTCAAAAAACTAGGACTGGAGGTCCCATTCAAGACAGCTACCCCTCTTAGGCATTTTTCCAAAAGAACTGAAATCATACCACGGTAATATATGTACACCCATGTGTATGTGTGTGTTTTAAGTTTATTTGGTTGTTACAGGGTCTCACTATACAGCTCAGACTCCTAGTGATCCTCCTGTTTTCAGCCTGTCCAGCACTGAGATTACAAGCACGCACCACTACACCCAACCTCTGTGGCCAGCTCAGGCACTATAGTGCCAGGGACCAAACTGAGTCCCTGTGTTTCCTAAGGAAGCGCTTAGTCCCATGTTTACAGCAGGACAATTTGTCATAGCTAAATCTTGGAAATAACTCGATGCCCATCAACTGAAAAATGGACAAAAGAAGATGTGGTATTTTTACACAATGGACTATTACCCAGCTAGTTTTTTTTTTTTTTTTTTAAATAAATAAATAAATTCAAGTTATGGAGATTAATGGATTCAACTCAAGGCTGTATTGGTAGGTGAAATAAATCAGATCCATGTGTGCAAACATCGTATTATAAAAGCCAAAAGGTACAATCAATACTGTGCAACGCAAAGAATTTGTTCAATGGGAAGGAAAAAGTGGGATAAGAAAAAGGACAAAAGAAGGGAAAGAAACATATTTATGTACACATGCAAGATAATTTGGACAAAGACTACTCTGGATTGTCTCTGTGATAAATTTGATTTGACACTGAACTTTTTCTTCACCAATGTCCTCAATCTGAAAAGGAACCTTTCTATTAACCCTCAGTAGTGACTGTGCCTACATGTAGACCCTGGGCCACAGAGATAGCTCGGTGGTCTAAGTGCCAGCCTAAGCAAGCACAAGGACCCAGATTCAATCCCTGGCACCATATGCTGGCCCTGCCCCAGGTGGCCAAACTGGCCACCAAGACCAGAGATCAGGCATAATCCCAGTTCTAGGAAGGCTGAAACAGGAGGATTACTACATTTCCAAGCTGTGTAGT
>PVKA01016428.1:36375-48024 GCA_004027165.1 Ctenomys sociabilis
CTTGACTATGAGAGCCCTGGAGGTCTGACAATCAAAACTTCACCACTCCATAGCCAGGCGTGGTGGTGTAGGCCTGTAATCCCAGCACTTGGGATGCTGAGGCAGGAGGATTGTTGTGAGTTCGAGACCAGCGTGAGCTACAAAGTGAGCTTAAGGCCAGCCTGAACTGCATAGTGAGACCCTGTCTCAAAAAGACAAAAAACAAAAAACAAAAAAACTTCACCACTCCTGTCTGATAGAGCCAGGGCCAGAAGCCCAAATGTCAAGGCAACAAATCCCACCTCCTTCAATAGAAGGAGTGCCTACTGATGTGTCTGCCTCTCAGTCTCTCCTTCCACAGCCCCAATGTCCAGCGGCCCAGAGTCCCAAAGGCAGCTCACATGCGCTGCCCACCTGCAAGTCATCGCCTCCACTTCCTCAAGCAAACTGATGGCTCTAGTCTACGAAATACCCACATCAGCAAAGGTGACATAAATTAACACAGGGACCTTCTATTCTAACAGAAACAGTAAAATCACTATTACAACAAAAACCAAGAATAAATTACTAACCAATTAAATATTTATCAACCATATACTATTTTCAAGGACAAGAAATCAGATTAGAAGAACACTAAATTTTCATAAACTAATCTTATTCCTACAGGCAATACTATCTAGGATGAATGCAAAGGGTTACTTATTTTAATGACATATCATTTAAGAGGTATTTATTTATTTATTTAAATTTTCAGCCTTTGTGCTTGCCAAGAAGCGTTTATTCCACTGAGCCATCTCCCCAGCCCCGAGGTATCTAATCTAAAATGAGGCAAATGTCTTAAAAACAAGTCCAAGTAAAAACAATAACCATGAGGTCAAAAGTTTTTTGGGAGGCCAGTACCACAAAACAAACCAAGTAAAAATCAGCCCCTGACTTTAGAGATGACAGCCAGCTGTTTTATGGGTACAGGAAAATTGATGTTTAAGTCCGTGGATAAGAGGCACTGCTGATCAATAATGAATGATTGCTACTCCAGGGCTCCACAAGTTGGATGCTATTAAATGCAAAAAGATGAAGACAGCAGCTGCTGAGATGTGTAAACATGAGATTTCAGAGTTTGCTAACACAAAACTGTGTTCTGCAGAGTTTAAGAGTTATCTTCCATGAGACAGACTCAGGGGCAGCACACACCTTGCAATGCCACCAAACTCAGTGATAACTGCGTTCCATCCTTCTTTGATCTGGTAGCCAAGCCACTCCCTTTGTAGGCATTAAGGATGGATCATGAGCCCCGGCTTACCTCCATTGGCCAGCAGATTCTCCTGCACTTTATCTCTGCTGTCCTCCAAAACATCAGCCATGTATTGAGCCACCTTCTTAACCACCCTGCAGGGCAAAAAACAAACAAAACCATGGCCACCACTTTCAGGATCAAGGACTTCCATTCCAGGCTTTCCAGTGGACAATACACAAAGACGTGAGCTTGATTCTGTTCTCCATTACACACGTGTAGAAGTGGCTCTTACCTACTCCCTAACACTGTTAAGGACAAAGTGGACCAAGGTTTTGCTATGAGTGAAGATCACTGGGATAACTGGGGGGTTAAAGAGAATACTTCAACCTCCACCAGCCTACAAAGAAAATGTTGGAGCTGAGGAAGGGACTGTGGGTGGCAGGTGAGGCACGTGGAGGACCCCACAGCCCAACACTCTGTCCGACTGCACCCTAGACATGTGCAACAGCACTGGGAAGCTGTCATGACACTCAAGAGTCCTACACCCTACAAACTTTTTTTGTGGAACTGGGAATTGAACTCAGGCCCTTGAGCTTGCCAGGGAAGCACTTATTCCACTAAGCCATCTCTCCGGCCCCCACCCTACATACTCAAAGACACTATTGCTCATGAGGAGCTGTGCTACAGGAGAAGTGAGCAATGGAGCTGGGAAGCTAGCTCAGTGCCAAAGCACCTGCCTGGCAGTGTGAGGTCCCGAGTTCAATTCCTGTACCAAAGGAAAAGAAACACAGAACAAAACCTCACAGGCTCCCCGCTCAGACCTTCATTTCCTTCCTTGCACTCGGCAAGTTTCAGCAAGGGACTCAGCCAAAGCCCTAAGACAGCTGAGGCCAGGCCATGGGACTCCAGGGTCCATGCTCCTTCTCCACCCAGCCCTGCCTCTAGTTCTGGCCACACTCAAAATCATACCAAAAGCTGGGGAGATGGCTCAGCGGAATAAGCACTTTCTTGGCAAGCGCAAAGGCCTGAGTTCAATTCCTGGTTCCACCAAAAAAAAAAAAAAAAAAAAAAAAATTCAATTAAACTTAGGGGCCAGGAAGATGGCTCAGTAGAATAAGTGCTTCCCTGGCAAGCGCAAGGGCCTGAGTTCAATTCCCATTCTACCAGGGGGGGGAAAAAATCAGACCAAAGTCACCACCTTCACAATCTAACTGATCTTTGCAATCTAACTGAGGAGATGTGAGGATGCCCAAGGACCACACACCCAGCCAGCATCAGAGGAGCCGAGGAGGCTGTAGATAGCAGCATGAGGGACAGGGCCATTATTGCCAGGCAACCAAGGGACCCAGGCCAGGACACGAGAGGCAAGCTCAGCTGCCCAGTACAGTGCCAGGCTGGATGGTGCGGCAGGGACAGCATAGGGACAGGATGCATGCGCACGCGGAGGGCTGTGTGCTCAGATCAGAGGGCCCCTACCAGAGACTTGGAAGTATAAGTATCAACCAGTAAGAGCCATAAAAGACAACCAAGGGCTGGAATGACAACTGTGCTCAGGAAACCTCAGACTAGGGAAAGCAGAGCCATTTCAGAAACCGTGAGGCAAGCAAGCAATGGGTCTTCACCCTGCTTAAGCTGTGCATTCCAGACACTTGGGGCACCTTGTGACCTCCCTTTGCGCCTCTCAGAGCAGCCTGGTCAGTGTGCTGACACACTGCTGCAATCCCTAGACACTCAGGAGGTTGAGGCAGGAGGATCCTAAGTTCCAGACCAGCCTGGGCTATTGAGTGAGTCTCAAAAAAAAAAAAATAAATAAATAAATAATAAAGATTATCTAGATCAATGTACACAGTCACCTCAAAATAAAAATTCTAATGATGAGATTTTTTGACAAAGTATAAGTGTTCCATACACCATAGTGTTCAGATTTCAAAAGCGGGAATATTTGAATCATTGAGCCACCATGTATCATCCCACCAAGGTCAAACACAGGCTATTAAATGTCTCAAGTCTTTCAAATCTAATGCACAAGAGGTGCAGGGTGACACCACACAAGGAACCAAGCACACCAATGCCTGCCCTGCATATTCCCTAGATTCCTGCTCAACAGAACCTCTGCAAACTCTTAACCACACTTGGGACAGCGGGGACGACTCAGAGACTACCCTCAGGCCAGAGGAGAAAGGCACACAGGTCCTGCCAGCCACTGTGACTTCAAGGGCCTCTTCCTTAGAATCTCTGCAGCCAGGACCAAAAGCTGTAAGCATAAGACAGGAAGGGAGGCAAGCCCACCAAGGTGACTCAGGCCTCCTCAGCAATTTTTTCTTTTTGTCTTTTTGAGACAGGGTCTCACACTGCAACTCAGGCTGGCCTTGAGTTCACTTCGTATCTCCACTCTTCTTAAAAAACACTCCCAAACCTAGCACACACAGGGCCCTGGGTTCAATCCTCAGTACCAAACCATGAGAAAAAGGAGAAAATTAAATCCTACAACCAAGAAAGCAAAACACTGTCCTCTCCATCAGCTTAATCTTTGTGTATATCACAGTTATTCTAATAACCATATCTGCTCTATATGTGCATATGAATTATGACCCACAAAGCAACTTAACTTTTCTCTCCTCTATCCTATTCTAGTGGCAAAGTGCCTGTGCTCATGTGAAGCTTTTACTCCTGACTACTCTCCCACAAAACCTCCTGAATAAATATACAAACACAACACTAGGTCTGTTTACCTCTTTCCTTTATGTGGTTATGCTAAAATTTTCTCTAGCTGAGCATGGTAGCTCACATCTATAATCTTAGAACTTGGGAGGCTGAGGTAAGAAAATCATTTAAAGTTCCAAGGCCAGTACAGACTACATGTGAGTTCAAAGCCAGCCTGCACTACACAGTGAGGCTGTCTCAAAAATAAAAAAGGCAGCTAGGGATGTAGCTCAGTACAAAGGCTATGAATTCAATCTCAGTACAGGAAAAAATCCTTTCTCTTTGCAACCCTGATCTCATCCTCTCAGGAAAATGAAAACACAGACAACTCAGAGTCCAACTTTCTATGTTTCATAGAACATGGTAAGAAAAAATATTGCTGGGTGTGGTGACCCACACCGGTGACCCCAGTATTCAAGAGACTGAGGCAGGAAAAACACTTCAAGTTTGAAGCCTGCCTGGGCTACACAGTCAATTCAAGATCAGCTCCAACTAAATAGAAAGAGGCTGTCTCAAAAAGACAAACAAAAAAAGTGATAACTGCACAGAATTAAAAGAAGTATCTGTAAGCCATAGCTGTTAAGGGACTTAGAATGTGTAAAGAATAGTTTATAGCTCATTAATGAAAGATAAAAGAACCAATTAAGTGGGTAAAGGGGCCAAAGAGACATTTCCTCAACACGCCCCTATGGATATATGAAAAACTACTGTACACTCTAACCAGGTGAGCTGCACAGCATATAAAACCTGGTAAGCACAAGGGCCCGAGTTCAATCCCTGGTTCCACCACAAAACAAACAAAAAACAAAAAAACCTGGCTTAGTAAAAATATTAAAAAGAGCCGGGCGTGGTGGCGCATGCCTGTAATCCCAGCACTAGGGAGGCTGAGGCAGGAGGATTATTGTGAGTTCGAGACCAGCCTGAGCTACAAAGTGAGCTTAAGACCAGCCTGAACTGCACAGTGAGACCCTGTCTCAAAAAAAGACAAAAAAAAAAAAAAAAAAAAAAAGACAAAAAAAAAATATTAAAAAGCATTATTCTCACATCTTAAATGTGCATTTCACTGTATGTAAATTATCCCTTCATAAAATGGATTTACAAAGAAAAAGCCTTTATTTCCTAAACCAATCAGCAGTGTCGGGCAGCCTGGTGACAGATGAGCACCTTACCCTTCCACAAACGCATCCAGTTTAGCCAGTTCATCCGACAAACCAACCAAGACGTCCAGCGTGCCAACCTACAAGAGAGGGGACCTCTTAGTCACTTGTGTTTATCCCTTAACTCACAAGAAGATACAATTTGAAGAGCCCACAATCTTAAGCTGTCTACATTTTACTTCAGTGTGTGCCAGTGTAGCCCAAAGCTGTTTTCCAGACATTTCAAATCCCTTTCCGACGTACAAGGTAATCCTCTAATTCACAGGTACCAGTGAGCGCACATGAAGACATGAGGACCTGTAGTGGCAGGCCTGGGCTGGGGCTATGCACGACAGTGGAACAGCCCGGCGCTCACCTAGAACAGGGCCTGGAGCAGAAACCACGGGTGGGCACCAGAGGGCTGCAGCTAACTGTATGAAAATGTGTGCAGCCAGTTTACAGAGGTCCCACTTCTCACCAAGCCTGCTGGGGTTTGGGTCTTCCATGCACACTAAATAGAGCACCTGGATTACAGCAGGTCCCATCTGGCTGGCTCTATAAGCAGGTGATGTGGTTAACACGGACAGCATTGCAAAGACAGGAACAAAAAATGAACTTGCTGGTATTTTTAAAAATTAGATTCTTAAGATTTTCCCTCCTAAAAGGCAATATTTGTAGATATACATTTTTGAAGGATTTCTCACTGCAACTTAAAAAACTGCTCAAGTCCCAAAACAATGAGTGTTGTTTACCCAGAATGTCTCAAAGTACAGGGCAAAGTTCAAACCCTGCTGTGGGCAGAAGGGCACCGCTGCAGGGGCTGAAGGGCACCACTACAGGGGCTGGGACCTCACATCACTCTCCTATCAAGAGGGACCAGCCCCTCTGCTCAATCCTACGCTTCTGACAGAGCAGCTCACTTTTAAGTCAGGGATGTTGAACTTGGAAGTGGCAGCGAGGTTGTTGTTCTTGGTGGTGGCTGCATGCAGCTTCTCCCATGTTTGCTGACACGTCTTCTCCCCAGGAGCCGAGATGAGCCAGAACTCGGTCATGCTCGTTATCAAGCACAGCTTCTTCGGGAATCAGGATGGGTTCTGAGAGACAGAGTGATGCAGTCACCATGGGTTCAAATGCTGCTGCAGTGCCAGAGTGAGCAATGGGTATCCACCTACTGTCCCCCAAAGGCCTACCTCAGGGCTCTGGTCCTGTCCAGTGGCATCACTGGGAGACAATGGGATCTGAAAGAAGGGCCTTTGCTGGGCCAAGTGAGGGGCCTGGGGTGTAGCTGGAGAGGACACTGGGGCCCTGGATACTTCCTTTTCTCCAACTTTCCTTCCTTTTGCTTTCTGAGCTGGGGGTATTACTACAATACCCATGGTGGCCTTGAACCACTGGATTCAAGAGCTCCCAGCCATACAAACAGGAAAAGAAGTATATGTGACACCAACAAAGGAGCTGGTAAAGCCCTAATACATGCGTCATCTAACTTTTTTGAATGACAAAATATCCTGTATGAAGCCAGGCATGGTGGTGCACACCTGTGATGTCAGCACTGGGGAGGCTGAGACAAGAGGATTGTTGGAAGTTCAAGATCAGCCTAGGCTACAAAGTGAGCTCAAGGCCAGCCTGAACTGCATAGTAAGACCCTGTCTTAAAAAATTGAGGCTATCCAGACTTCCCTCCTAACTTAGTACTTGCATCTGGAAGTCCCCCAAAAGCCTCAAGCAAGTCCTCAGAGGTCACAGCTGACTTGCTCCTGTTAGGTGTGGCCTGGTAGAAGGAGGTACATCACTGGGGTGTGGCCTGGGGCAAGGCTTGACAGCAGCTCTCCCTGCTGGGCTCCTCCCTCTGCTGACTGCCCTAAAGTGATTGGCTCTCCTCAGGCGGACCCTCCCCCTTCCCTTCCAGCCAATAGGATGTAGGTGAAAGCTTTCAAACACCTGAAGAAAAAACATAAAACTGTGGGCTTAGATATTCTGTCTCAGCGGTGGTAAGAAAGCCACCAAGACAACCATCCACCAAACAGTTCCTTCAATCAAATCAGAATCACAAATCTATAGGTTCCCAAATACATTTGTAATACATGCAACCAAAATGGGAAAATGTACAAGTGCATAACTTTTACATGTTGGGGCCAGGGAAATGGCTCAGTAGAATAAGAGCTTGCGTGGCAAACGCAAGGGCCTGAGTTCAAACCTCGGTTCCACCAAAAAATATAAATAACCCCTAATTTAATAGCCATTTTCTCCAAGGGAATATTGTTAAAACTGTTTATTTTTTTGATGTTATAAACCATTCTGCAGCAGGGTCGGCCAACTAGCTCAATGGATTAAAGGTGTAGTGGCCAGAGTTCGATCCCAGGGCCTGCTGAGATGGCAATTGAGACTGGGCGTGGTGGCTGGCGCACATTTGTAATCCCAGCTCTTGGGAGGCTGTAAACAGGAGGATCACTACTAGTCTGATCTAGTAGTGAGATGCTGAACACCCTGTAGAGCCTTCCCTAAAATACAAAAATAAAATAAAATAAAATAAAATAAACCATTCTGCAAAGTAATTATGCATGATGCTAGGTTAAGTTTTTGTTCAAAAGACATGCGATTTTTTCACATACATTACCCAATTAAAATACTCATCTTATGCCAGGCATAGTGGCGCATGCTTGTAATCCCAGCACTCGGGAGGCTGAGGCAGGAGGATTTTTGTGAGTTCGAGACCAGCCTGAGCTACAAAGTGAGCTTAAGGCCAGCCTGAACTGCATAGTGAGACCCTGTCTCAAAAAGACAAAAAAAAAACCTCATCTTGGGGCCAGAGAGATGGCTCAGTGGAATAAGTGCTTCCCTGGCAAGCACAAGGGCCTGAGTTCAATCCCTGGTTATACCAAAAAATAAAATACTCATCTTGGTAGTTAGCACAGAAAATTACCACAGAAAACTGTAAGCATAAATGATGAACAAGAGGACACTTGCTTCTTCCTCCCCTCCTGTCTGAGAGGTAGTAAAAGGGATAAGGAAGAGGAGGGGGGAAGAGCGGGCACACAGGCAAGCAAGCACCAGCAGGGCCCCAAGGGGCAGAGAGAGTCATTGCCCAGGGTTCTAGGCCACTGCTGGCCACATGCTGGCCATTCTTCCAGCTTGGGCTCTCCAGATAAGGCAGTGTGATGTGACTGTCCTGCCCACAGCCAGAAACACATTCAGCCCTGTTTATAAGCTCTCAACAGACCCAGCATTTTTCAAAAGTCCAAGTCCCTTCTGAGACTCCAGGTCCCCTTAGCTGTGAAGTTACCACAGTTAACAAGAGTGACATAAGGTAAACAGTCTCACCTCAAAAGAACAGGGCTGGAAAAATCAGACCTAAACTGATCAGAAACTCAACCAAATGGGAGAATATGAAGTCCTGCAGCTGGAGACCTGCATCTAGCATCCCGCTCATGGAGTGTGGGCTCTGGAAGCCTGGGGTGGCTCCATTCTGCAGCTTGCCAGTACAGCCTGCTCAGAGCCTGCAGCTGTCCCCAGTGACCTTTTATGCTCCTGCCTCTGATACCCAGGGGTCTCAACTGCACTGCTGGCTGCCTCCTCCAGTGCTCCCTGCCTGACTCCCTTCCAGGTTTTCCTGCCACCTGGCTGAGGGCCACAGCCTGTAATACTCATGTTCTGCTGCTGTTGACACACAGTAGCACTGATCTGACCTGTATGGATTTCAGCAATTCCTAGAACAATCTACTCAACACCCAAAATGTAAAGATAAAAATGGTTTCTTTGGGGCCAGGGAGATGGCTCAGTGGAATAAGTGCTTCCCTGGCAAGCACAAGGACCTGAGTTCAATCCCCGGTCCCTCCCCCACCAAAAAATGTTTCTTTGGCTCTTGGCTGCACAGGAGTCAGCCCATGGTCAAATGGCTCTGAGGTAGAAACATGGTAAGAGCAGCACGGCAAACCAAAGCTGATCAGGTCACACCAGCCAGGAAGCAGAGCAGGGAATAGTGTAGGGCTGAGCAGCACAGGGGGGACCAGGCCACACCCACAGGCGTGCTTTCCTAATCCCTTAGGTGTTTCTTAATCCAGTCAGACTAACACATTGTCATAATGGTCACACTGGGTCCCCTGAGCCAGTCCAGGGGCAACCCCACAACATCAATCAGGATGGTGAAATGTTTCCAAGACAGCAGCCAACCCCAACTGGACACTTCCCATGTACTGCTTCCCCTACAGTAACCTAGAAGTCAGGGATCCAGCTCAGTGGTGAAGTGGCTGGCGATTACGAAGAAGCCAAAGCACAAGCTGGCTCTATACACAGCATGTCACACAGGTAAGAGATGTTTTCACCGGGGATAATACTACATCTCATGGTACCCTTCTTCCAGCTTTCCTTAAACTACATGTTTTACTAATGTCTATCTTCCAAATTTAAAACTGCCTGGAAGGGCCGGGGAGACAGCTCAGCAGAATAAGCACTTGCCTGGCAAGCACAAGGGCCTGAGTTCAATCCCGGGTTCCACCAAAAAAAAAAAAAAAAGATGCATAAACTGTTGGAAGGGAGTATGGAGACCTTGGCAGTTTTTGCTCACCATTGTGTCCTCAGAGTACCTAGCAGAGGCTGGCATGACAGAGTCTCAAAAGATATTTGCTGAATATTCTAAAGTGAATAAACAGTTGCAAGGATTAAATAAGACAACACAGCTAAAGTTTAACACAGTATAAAACTCAGTTTATACTGTAAGTAGTTGGTTGACTTCCTTCACTTTTTTTTTTTTTAAGTCTTCTTTTAGAGACAGGGTTTCACTATGCAGTTCAGGCTGGCCTTGAACTCATCCCAGGCTGGTCTCTAAAGCAGTCCTCCCACCTCAGCCTCAGGAGTGCAGGGATGACAGACATGCTCCACTACCAGGCTCAGCTCCATTTCCCACTTTTAAACAACTTTATTAAATGAGAATATTCATACACACAAATGTACTCACTGAGGTTGTGTGAGTCCCTGCAGCACCCATGTACACCAAAACCCAGAGTACTTCTAATGCCTCAAGCCCTCTGCCAGGCCTAGTCCTGCCAGCTGTAGCCCCACTGCTTTGTCACTGGTCTGTCACACAGGTTAGCTCTCCCTGGCCTAGAATCCCCCTGCCAATGGAACACACACCACATGCTCTTCCTTTTTTTGTTCATCAAGCCCCACCATTTGTCCCCACTGGTGTATCGGTTTAGTCTCACTGGTTGGTAGCCATGCATGAATCTTCTACAGTTTACCTCTTCACCTACCACTTTGGAGCCACTGATGACAATGGTAACAGGGACAGTCCTCCACACAACTTTCTGTGATGATGCAATACCCTTCTCTTGAAAGCACCACCAAGTACACTGCTAAGTAGTGATTAGAATATATTTTAAAAGTTTAGAGGTCTTTTTTTTTGTTGTTGTTAGCTTAGGCTACCTCAAGGGTGTGTCTGGTGTGGCAGAATATATTTAAGTTTAGAAGAAGCTGCCAAACTTTTCCAGAGTAAACCCAACACGCTCAGCTCCTACCAGCAAGGTATGCAGCCTCCAGCTGCCCCAAGGCTCTAGCCCACACTTGGCATGGCTTCGTTTTCAGCCATTCTCAGGGTAGCAGGGTACCTGCACTTCCAGGGGGCTTCCCACAATGACTAATGAAGTCCAAGATCTTTCATATCATCAGTCATTTGTATATCCTTCTTCCTGCTTCAGTACAGTTTCTCTTCAAAAATCATTTGCTCGACTTTTTTTTTTCTTTCGGCGGAACCAGAGATTGAACTCAGGCTTTTGCACTTGCCAGGGAAGTGTTTATTCCACTGAGCCATCTCCCCGGCCCCGTGTTTTTTTTTTTTTTCCTACTTGTCAAATGCAGGCACCCGGGTCTGATCCCCAGCACTACATGCCATGCCAGACCCCATGCCAGTCCCACCCCTAGAGTGTCACAGGGGTAGTGACCACCAGGCGTAGTGGCACATGCCTGTAATCCCAGTGCTAGGGAAGCTAAAAAGAAACAAAAAATAATAATAAAAAAAAACATTGACAAAGTTATCAAAACTTGAGTTGAAGTTCAGAAAAGAAACCACACAACTAACTGAGCTCTTCCATGCTTCAGTGGGCCTTGACCGCAAGCTGGTGACTCACACAGTGGCCAGTCCTGCCACACCGGGCACGGCAGGACTCCTTGCAGACACTGAGGATGACTTGCAGATGGAAAAGTCCTGGAAGACCTCAGCCCCCAGCCTGCCGGCTACCTTACCAAGCACAGAGAAGAAGAACCACTCTGCCCTGGGGGGACCGGAGAGTCGAATCAGCCCTGTGATGCCAGACAGTAGTTCCTCAGGGAAGAACAGATATGAGGAAAACCTTACTTTTGAGTCCAAGAGGCATCGAGGAAAGGGAGAACACCCAGCTCCTGAAGCAGGTGCAGTGCTGCCCCTGGCTTTGGGTTTGGCCATCACTGCTTTGCTCCTTCTCATGGTTGCCTGCCGACTGCGACTGGTGAAACAGAAACTTAAGAAAGCCCGTCCCATTACATCTGAGGAATCTGACTACCTCATAAATGGGATGTATCTGTAGTAAATATAACTTAAATAGCTTGTGGCAAGGACATGTTTTGC
>PVKA01016429.1:0-47940 GCA_004027165.1 Ctenomys sociabilis
CAAGATGGATTTGATAAATTAATGCATTGCAAACTGTTTTCATAATGTTTTGGTATCATAGAAGGTGCATACATGATATTATACTTACAGACATTATTATACCTTATGTCTCTTATCAGTAAATTAAGAGAGTGTAGCTGTTTGTGTATCTTATTTTTTATACCTGAATTACATCAAAGATTCAATAATTAATACTTTCTACCTTGTTATTTTCCTAGTGGTTGTCCATAGTACTAGAAGCTGACGTAATATCCTGTCCAACCACCTTTAGAGCAAATCTTGCCTCTCATAGAACTATGTAGAAGCACAGCGTTATCTATCCCAACTGTACTGTCCATACACACACATCATGATTCTTCCTTTCTATACCCCTTCCTTTATCTACACCTGTCAAAGATGGGCACTTCATTGTCATTCAACTAATTTAGGTGCCTGAACTGGACGACACATGCCCTTTGATTTCTGTATTAGCAATAAATCCTGTGGTAGAATCGTTTTGTCCTAAATGGAACCACTGGGGAAAAGATGCAGCCCCGGGGCACTGGGTCCCCCTGGATAAAGGCATAGCTTTGTGGGGAGAAGCTGCTCTGATGTCTTTCCCAGAGAGCAGAGTTGCTTGAGGCTTATAGAAGATAAAAGGATGTATTGGAACAAAACTCTGACAGAGGAACAGGGAGCAATTATCTTGTGGATGTCCTTCTCTATAGCCCCTACGTAAACAGGAAAACAGTGCTTAACACATGTCCTATGGAGACACAGTCATATTGTCCCTATAACTCTATCCACAAATATATTTTTCTCCATTAAATTATCTTTTCCTACCATAACATGGTAGCTACCAACACTGGCTCTGTAGCTGATGATTTTCCAGTCCACATCAGTCTCTACATGCCAGTGGCTACAGTTTTCTTATCTTTGGAGCAAACATAAATCATCCTAAATTACCCATCAATGATCTTACTGCAGATGCATCCCAAAGCCTTCACATAATATTATTGCCAAATATCCTAAAACAAATACATAACTGTTAAAATAGAAATAAGGCACTTGCTCTCCTACACATTGTCTACTAGTAGTGGTAGGCATATCCTCATTAAACCTCAGCCACCAAGTTTAGATACTTGTGGATAATTAATGTTTTTGTTTTTAGGGGTATATTTGTGGGGGGGATGAGATCAGGTGTGTTTACAGAGGTGTGGAATTGTATTACCAAACTGGTTCCTTCTGAAGCAGGAAGAATGATTACTTTCTATCTCACAGTCATTGATCACAGATATTAAAGAGAACCAGATTTTGTGTAACAAAGCCCACGCAGGAGTTCTCTTTTAACCACAGGGTGCCACATATCTCTTTGGATGATCTTCGTATTGTTAGTCTTCTCACATCCTTCTCCCTTTCTTCCCACTCCATGCCTTCCTACTGGGCCACAGAATAAAGTCATTCTGTCCTTACAGTCTGAAGACAAATTGCATCAACAGCAAAGAAAAAGGGTTCTGGCACAAGACCAAAAATCACAGGTAGACTTTTTAATCTGAATCAAGTAGGGTACAAACCTGAAAAATAGTAAGTTTATGGCAGCACATTCCTACCAGGTATTCAATCTGTGCTACTGGTAATACACAATTCAGAGAAACCCTCCCTTTCCATGTTATAATTTAAAAAAAAAATATCCACAACTAAATCTGGTAAAGCTGAGCACATAAAAAATATTATAGCAAATTGAAGTCTCTCAGAGAAAATATGGCCCAATTCCTACTCAGTTCTCCAGGGAAATCCACATAGGACAGAAGGGGATACACTCTAAGAATTCAGTCCAAGTGTAAAGCCCTGGAGCCAAAGGTGGCAGAGAGCAGATTTGACAGGAAAACATGGCTGGCCAGTGTTGAGGCACGGCCCTTGTGCTCTCCAGCCCTAAATCGTAACAGAGGGTCTAGAAACAAAAGAAGAGATTGAGCTGCTGGAATGACACTGAGGTTTCCATGGTAGTCTGGCTAAACTAATCTGTGAATTTAGAATTATACGTAGCAGCTTTGACTATTATTTTTTTATTTTTAGAAATAATTTAGTCTGTATTATTCTCTGTCAAATGTGTCATAGTAATGTTTACTTGAATTTTAGTCCCTGTATCTGAGTAGTACATTCTGTTTGGCCATTATATCTTCATAGACAAAGGAACAGCCCTCAAAAGGATTGCAGTGAAATATACTAAAGGCTAACTTCCAGTTAGAGGCTGGTAATTTTCAGGAAAGCTTCCTCAAAACCACTGTAGGTTGCAAGGCATTCTTATTATTGAATTCTTAAAAGTCAGACAGACTTAAGTCTGTGCATAAGAAAAAAGTAGGAAGTAAACTGTTGATGAATTTTTTAATAAATTTTTGATTTACTATTTATTTCTACTAGAATTCAGTGAGAAATTAACTCAATATATCATTTTAATGAATTTATGACTATAATTGTGTATATATGCTGTTTACTAACTATAAATTTAATATATATGATGCAATATAAGTGTAATACAGAAATTCAATTTTCAGTATAAGCTTATTTGGTTAGTGCAATAACCACTAAATTTCTGAGATATCAACATAACAAACTGTTCCAGTAGGCATTTTATTTTTCTTAGCTTTCAGTTCTTAGAATATAAATGAGTAGAAAGTGAACTGTGAATACTTTCATTTAAACTTTTGATTTAGCATTCAATATGTTGAACTTACCTGGGTAAAATAACAGAGATATGGCAGTATACAAAGACTTTTGTTAAAAATACCTTCCTCATTGTTCTTTGCAGTGTATAAAGATGTACATCAAGACCAAAACAACCTATTTTTCTTTATAATCCATGCTACCTGCATATATCATAAGATTTTCTGAGTAACAATATCTGCTCAGCTCATCTCTCCTCCATCAACAGAGGACTTTGGTGTGTTATGAAGCAACAAGAAAAATATCCACACTGAACTAGAAATGCAAGATTCAAGGCACTTGGTAATAAATTTTAAAAGACAGGAAGAAAGATCTTGAAATGAGACAGAATTCTAATCTGAAGAGAGGTGATATATACTAATTGAAATCAAGAAAAAATGAAAAGCTTAGTTTTTAACAGATTCATAAATGTTAACATTGGTAGGTGAGGCAGAAAGTTTAGACTTTTCAGAGCTCAAATATGGAAAGTGCTGACATCCATTCACCCAGCTTTTCTGTGAGTCATTAGTGAGTACGAAACAATAGGAGGTAAAACAGAAAAACCCAAGAGTGCTTGCATCTCTCTGTCTGACTCTGTCTCTGTCTCTCTCTCTCTCTCTCTCTCCCTCTCTCTCTCTCTCTCTCTCTCTCTCTCACACACACACACACACATTAAAGTCTTTAATATTTCATGGATCCTTCTTATATACCAATCAAAAGGCACAAGCCACGTGGAAAGGGTAGGGAATTCCATATGCTATGGTACTAGAGAAGCATCTGTGACCCCTCTTGGAGAAACAAAATTGAAAGTTCTCTGATGCTGGGTCAGGTGGTGGATCCAGACAAGAACTACTACAGCTGGGAGAAGGATGCACGAAAAGGTAAATGGCCTAAGCTAGGAGAAAATAAAGCATATATGTTCTTCGCAGAACTTTTCCAAGAAAAGAAAGAACTCATAATTGGTTCAACAATAAAAGATCATCAACCTAACAAAAACAGATGAAAATATTTGGGTAGATGCTTCAAGGAAAGAAAATGAATGGAAAATAAACTTATAAAGATGAACTAATCATCTATTAGTCCCACTTTTAAAAATTAAGGAATATGACTGACCTTGTCAGATACAAAAGTTACGTTTCTTGTTACATAGGCCCTGCTTTATCTTGGTCTTAACCATCCAGCAGAAAAGTGTAAAAATGAAGTATCAAAAGTAAAGTCATATTAATATGCTGAGCTCTAAAAGGCTCAACTCAACTTCTCATACTGCCAGTTCTATGGATAACCCAATACTATTATGGACTAGTGGACTACATTGGAATATTTTGCTGAATTCATATATCTACAATATTTAAATGACAATGGAATATCCATCTCTGACAAAACTAAACAAAAAAGGATATAAATGAAAGACCATTTTGTATCTGTATATTAAAAATCGGAGAGATATACAACTACTTTCTCTTAAGTCAATGAATAGAAAGAGTTGTTCTAATAGTGTTTGTAGACAGGATACATGTCTGCATCTTGTACAGTGAATAACCACTAAGACACTAATATGCAATGAATTAATTATTGAAACTGTCCCACTAATTGGTTTTAAAACTATCTTATTGCTATTCATTTCTTAATAAAATAATTTAAAAAGTACTCAATGAGATTCCCATACGCTTATTGGAAAACAAATCTTTTAAAATATAATAATATCAAGACATGAATGTGGAGATTTCATGCATTACTGGTAGCTTCAGATGACACAATCATTTTGAAAAGTTTTAGAGTTTGTATAAGCATGAATAAACAAACACAATAAATGTATAATGTCATCGCTACATATTTATCTAAGAGAAGTGAAAACTGACTCTACAGAAAAGTCATGTAACAATGTACACAGAAAATGTATGGTTAAGGTCAAGAATGTCCCCTGTGAGCCTTATGTGCTCATAGATGGGATTTGAGGAGGTGCCTAAATCCCGAGATTCATGGAACTGACTCTGCTAGCAGGGACCCTGCTTCCAGGCCACCATGATGTCAGCCCTTTCCTCCACCCAGTCCTTTCTGCCATGTAGTTGATTTCTGTGTTGGAGCAAGTTGAACATGGTGCAACTGTGAGCAAAATAAACCTCTCCTTCTTTAAATTGTGGATGCCATGTGTTTGTCCTAGGGATGCGGAAAGTGGCTCAAACAACTTGTTTCTCATTTGTAAGAGTCTAAATGTCGTAAAACCGATGAATGGCTAAATTAATTGTTGTAGATCCATGAAATGGAATAGTTCTTCATCAAAAAAGTTACTACTGCTCTATTTAAATATATAGATGAAACTCAAAAAGCAGTATATTTAACAGAGACTGTTAGAAAACAAAATGTATCTTCTTATAATCCCATTTATAGGATCACAAAGCAAGCAAAATTATAGAGATACTAATCAGATCAGTAAGGGCTGGGATAGATGGATAGTTTCACTGCAAAGGACACAAAAGTAAAGTGATAATAGCAAGATGCTGAATACATCTTGCCTGGAATTGCTTCCTTACATAGAAAAGGAACAAAGCAAAAGCCATTTCATTGCAATTTTTGATGAAGAGGGTCAGAAGGTAGTGGAGATGAAGCATAAATGTGAAACATCACAGACATAAATGGTGGTCTCATAAAAAGGGAGCTAAGTGCACACCATTTATACCGTGACATCTCCCGAGATCAGTCCTGAACCAGGATGGACTTCATTTGGTGAGAAAAAAAGATAAGCAAGACCAGGTCAGTCCCCACTCATGTTACAGAATATGGCCTCTCAGATGCTGAGGCAAGTTCGGGGAACTGCTGTGTTACCTCAGTGTTGCCCTGCTCCAGGATAAAGCTCAGGCAGGCTCTTGGTACGTGGAGTCATCTTGACACTGCATCTATCAGTGGAAAGCAGCCAGGCAGTTGCCCCAGTAATCATTCACCTGGCCTTGAAAAGCATCAATCAGATGGCTCACTCAGAATATCTGAACCTGCAGAAACCTCCTGAAAATAGTCTGATGGCCTCACTCTTCTACCTGTGGCTCTAGACAGTAACCAGGCAGCTGGATCCACATCTACTGTTGGTGCAGAACACAGGCAGGCAGCTAACCCCAAGGGCATGGGGCATCCAAGAGATCCAAGGTAACAGGCTCTTGGGCTGGTTGACCTAAAAAGATCAAGGGCAAGAATTATATTACTGAGGAGGGATTCCCCAGTAGAATGATGGCAGGCTTCTTAGCAGGCACCTTGTGGACAAGGAAAGAATGGACTACTGCATTGAAACTCCTAGAAAGAGAAGTGCTAAGCAATATACAATTAGGATTTAGGAACATAACGGAGTCCAGAAGATTAATGATAAAAGTATTTGACTCCATTCTGATGTGTGACTACTGACAGCTTTCAAGTCTTATCTTAGCTCTTCCGTGCTCCCTTACAGGTGAGCAAGGTGATGAGAAACTCTGTGTTCATCCCCTGGGTGCTGGTAAGACTTGCAAATCATGCAAGAGGCTTGGATTCCTGAGTTGGAACCCTTGCTCAGCTCCAGCTCCTGAAAACAACATAACACACCTGGCCTCCAATCTCACTTCTCTACCTACTCATAGATCTATGAAAAGACACTGTATTCCTCCACATGCTTGGGGCCTGTGTGCTGAACAGAGTCTACATTCAAAACACTTTTGAATGAAAGTTTGATTCTCCCCTTCACGATATGATCACAAGAATTTAACTAAGCATACTGGCACGTAGCTATAATCCAGCATACTGTAAGCCTAAAACAAGAGAGTTCTAAGTTTGAGCACAGCCTGGATAATTTTGCAACTTAGCAAGTCCCTGTCTTAAAAGACAATATTTTGCAACTTAGCTACAAAAGGTAGCTCAGTGAGAAGGTTCTGAGTTCAGTCCTAGCATAACAAGTAAACTAAGGGGCCTGAGAGATAGCTCAGTAGACTAAGCACCTGCTTGGCAAGAAGTGCAGGGACCGGGGTTCCATCCCTGGCACCACATGCTGTGCTGGCTCCACCCCAAGGTGCACTGAGCCAGCCACAGAGTCGAGGAGTGGTATCACAGGCCTGTAATCCCGGAGCTGGGGAAGCTGAAAACAAGAGGCTCATTACGAGTCTGAGCTACGTAGTGAGACCCTGTACCAAATACATTAATAATAACAATAATGATAAACTAAAAATATGTTACTTCCCACATAACTGAATATGATGGAACTGCACTGGCTGAGAAAGGAAAGAATCTAAAGATATGGAGGTGGGAAAACAGAGAGAGCATCATGGAAAACCATAGAGAAAGTGTCTAAGTAGGGCTTAGACTAAGGCCCCCAGGTAGATCATGATTTTAATTTCAGTTATAAGGAACAAAGAAAACATGGCGATGTGTAGTTGGCAGCTGAAGAGTTTAAGTCTAAGGATCCTATCATAGGTCTTAGCGGAGATACTCAGTCTCTCTATTTGAAATCTCTGGCCACTGGTCCCTGCTGCTCCACAAATCCCAACTCTGACCATCTCCTCTGTAGTACAAGTTCCATTTTGATATTTAAAAGGGTAAATAGACATTTCCTTTGGACTACTTATATACCCAATTGCTTTGTTTTATTTATTTATTTATTTATTTATTTTTTATTTATTTATTTTTTTTTTTTTTTTGAGACAGGGTCTCACTATGCAGTTCAAGCTGGCCTTAAGCTCACTTTGTAGCTCAGGCTGGTCTCGAACTCACAGCAATCCTCCTGCCTCCGCCTCCCGAGTGCTGGGATTACAGGCATGCGCCACCATGCCCGGCTCTGCTTTGTTTTATTTAAACATCACAAATTCAGAATTTGCCTTGTTACTGGTAGGGTTTCAAAAAATACTTTGATTAAATTAATAAAATTTAATTTAACCTAAAACCTGTAGTGCTTAACCTATAAAAGGGATGTAATAAACATTTTTAAAACATAATTTCATTTTCTCAAGCAAAAATAAGCATACATTTCTTTTATTATAATCCCATTTTGATATTCAAAGTGGAAAGGAGACTTTAAAGGTATCTACAAAAAATCATCTATATGATTATTTTTAATAAATGCTGATTCTTGGTGTCACTGATGTTCACATAAGACTTTTACTTAAATCAATAATCAATAGCAAGTCTTTTCAATTCCAAATCTTTGGTTTGCAACTTTCCTTTCCTTTCCTCACAGGGATAAAACCAACTACTTGTAACATTTTCAGACAAAAGCACTGACAGGGGAAGAATAATTTACACTTCTGACCTAGCAACATGATGAATCTGCTTCACTGTAAGCAATCAGTTTGATGATAAAAGGGTCATTTTTTTGTGAGTCTCTTTACTTCTTTATGTCAAAATATCATTGTCTAATACTTCCAAATACATAGGTTATGTTTAAAATAATGGAAGTGCACTTTTTTCCAATCCTGTATAACGTTTCCTGGTCTTTTTTTCCAGATCAAGAATCTAATTAGTTCATATTCCTGAGAGATCTAAAGTAAGAAACTTCATTAAATATTTTCAAAATTCTTTCTGAGCTAGTAGAAAAGCAAGCCAAGAATTTTTTTTTCCAGCTCTGCTGCTGAGCTACATCCCAGGCCCAAAGCTAAGTGAATTTCAAATGACATTAAAAATAATGTTAAAGAGTTGAAAAAAGATGATCTAGTTAACTTTAAATATATACAGTTCTGTCACATGTTAATTAGACTTATGAAAAATGTATCAATGTTTATTTGATATCATTACTTGCTTAAGCTACATACTAATTCTTGAGATAAACTAGTAAATACGATTTCCATCTATTTTTTTACGTTAAAAAAATAAGTAGGATATAGGTTTATATCTAAAACTTACAGGGAAATATTTCCAGACTATTTAAAGAATAGAAATGGAAGCTGGGCGTGGTGACACACACCTGTAATTCCAGCACTAGGGAGGGAGAGGCAGAAGATTCACTGCAAGTTTGAGAACAGGCTGCACTACAAAACAAACTCAAGGGCAGCCTAAAATGCTTAATTAGACCCTATCTCAGAAAGACAAAAAAGAAGAAGAAGAAATAGAAATGTAGATTATTGTATGCTACAAACACATTTATAATTTCATTTTGAAGCAATTATTATAGGAAACAACACATAAACAGTGGCTGAAAAAATAAAGTTAGATTAAACTGGTTAAAAAGCAAATTAAGAAGTCCTAGGTAAGAATAGATCTTTGTCACAGTTAAAGATAATTGCTTTGTCTGCAGGGGTCAGGATGGCTGTTTGTCCACCAGTCCATCACTTTAATTGGGTCCCTTTAAGTTTTCTCTATTAATCAGTCTAGATGCTCAAGAGATATTTTTTTACTACAAATATTTCTCTATCCAACTATTTTATGCTTCTGCCCCGCAACACATACACTTTCTGTTGTTTTAATTAACATGCTCCATCCTGATTGATAATGGGAAGCCCAACACTGAGCATTAATTTTTGAATGCATGTTCCCTAAACTCAAAGAAATACCCTAGAAAAACAACTGCAAAGGTTCTAAAAGTTGGATGTTAATGAAAGCAGAAAGAGTATATTTAAAGGTTAGAAAGGATTTAGGAGTTGGGAAAGAAAAGTATGGTGAATAGTAATGAATTACCTAACTAGCATTTGTCTTCAACAAATATAATTGGGCCTGGGAACCCTTATGGATTTACAATGAATTCGTTAAAAGTTAGCACAAGTATATAAGCCAGGGCTGTAGATCACTTTCTTTCAGAGTATATCAATGAAGGTTTTTTTTTTTTTTTCTTAAAAGTACCTCAAGGAATTAAAAGTGTTTTGCTGTATTGATTCTTATTGTACTTTTTCACTGTCATCTTGTTTTAAAAGTTTACAGAAAGTATTATAACAAGGATAAAAACACTTGACTGCTTAGAAAGTTTTCTTTTTACTGCTGTATATTATTTTCCATCTTAACTCTATTTTATGTCCTTTTAAATTCTTCTGATAGCGAATAATTTAATAACATTTAAAAATATCCATTTCATGTGATTCTTTTCTGTATCTTTTAATTTTTGTAGTTCTCACACTTTTATTAGGCTCAGTCTAAGTATTGTTTGGGAAAGCAGTGTTAAGTAGGATGTCCTTGTCATTACAGCATACTGAATACACGTTTTCCTCCTACACAGTCCTAGGCAGAGTTGTGAATTATTTCCTTGTTCTTTAGAACATTTCTCCTCATCTGTTCTCTTCACAATGCTTCATCTAGAAACATCCATTTCCACCTCGCTGTCAGTGGCCTCCCACAGCACATTAGCTCTTCAGTATCTAATACATTTATGAAAGGACAAAGACGCCTCACAGAATAAACACGTAACTGTTACCAGTGACACCCACACAGTCACAAGGACATCGATTTAACAAAGGAACTAAATATACACTCAATGTTTAGTGATCAATGAAACAAGTAGGAGGATAGGTGCCCTCTTAGCCAGTCTCCCTCTCACTGAGACACAGTATCGGACTCCGGCCACCCAAAAGATAGGCTTGTTTGGGTTCACGGTGACAGACCACGACTGGCTGGCTCCAAGGCAGAGTCAGCATGGGAGAGGGGCCTGCCTGGGGAAGGGAAGGCAGCTCACACCAGGGCAGCCAGGAAGAGGAAGACAGAGAGGACCAGAGGAAGGAGCTACCCTCTTCCCAGCCATGCCTTCCTCTCCAGTATTGTAACCCCGTACTCTTTTATCTAAGGAATAAATACCCAAATTTATTTTTCCTTATGTGTATAACTGAGCAAGAAATGACCCACATTATCATCCCTATACCCCAGCATCCCAGACATCAGTCATATGACGAGCCAATTACCACTGTTGGGTTGTGTTTGCTATTTTTTAAAAAATCTATTCTATCCACACTACCATGTTTCTTTTCTTTATCTTAGAGAGCTAAAGTAAAAATAACAAAGCAGTTCTAAAAGAGGTTAGGAGAGTTACAAGAATGCACTGCATATTGTTGTCTCCATAGTAGTTCTTTGGAGTCTAAGTGCCTGCCTGGCAAGTGCGAGGACCTGGGTTCAATCATGCTGTGCTGGCTCTGGAACCCTGGGCACACCATCCTGGCCACCAAAACCAGGCGTGGCAGTGCACACCTGCAATCCCAGGGCTGGGGAGGCTGGATAGGAGGATCACTAGGAGTCTGAGCTGTGTTGCGAGACTTTGTACCAAATCAATCAATAAATAAATGAAAACTTTAAAAAGAGAGTATAACAAAGATTTCTTCACAATAAAATGGCCAACAGAGTTGCAGCAAAATCTTTGCAATGCTTCTATGATACTAATTATGGAGCTATCGTTTCCACGGTATGAGCCCTTATATTTAACCCTTTAAAACTGAAATAAAAGGACACATTTCAGAAGGAAAAATTGCAATGCACCACCAATTTTCATCTCAGTGCTCTGAAGTAGACAACTGATAGCTCAGTTTTATCAGAATGTCTGTGCTTACACCATTCCCCCTACATCATGTATATCATCATTACTGTAACATAATTCTTGTGTTGTCCTTAAATCACAACATGTCAATAGAAAAGTGATTAAACTCATATGAATAATAAAGTCAATGTCAATGTATGTATATTTTTTTCAAAGAATTTTAAATATGATGCCTATTCAAGATGGCTGACTTACGGAATTTTACTTACCTACAATTTATTTTTCATATAGTTTCCCAGAAATAGTTTTATTTTTAAGTGCATTATATTCAAGCAAAATTTATTATATATTCTTGTAGATGCAATTAGTTATTTATGGACAGAATTAGAAATGAAGGGCTATCATTTGTGAAATTTCCATTAAAATACATCATAACATCTTAATAATATAAGACTAGTAATATATGCTAGGGGCTCCTTGCTAATCTAGGAAGCCAGTTATATGGAAAGTATTAGAGAGAAATTTAGACATACTATTTCAGTATGACCAAATGTATTTTTTTCTAGGAAAAAAAATGTAACAGTGTCAGAGTCAATTTGTAGGTTTCCATAGTAAGCCCTGGAAAATAAAAGAGTAACCGCTAATATGCATTTAAAATATTACTTCAACTAGTTAGAGAAATATCTTATGTTTTGTAAACAAATATAAGATCAGTATGTGTTAGTAAATATGACATCTTCCTACATATCTTTCTACATCTTACTTACAATATATTTGTAAATTACAGAAACACTTAGAGGAGTTAGAACTTAGAATTTAGGAAAATCTCCTGTCAAATTATCATGAAATACCGTGATGCATAGGGAAGCCAGAATTCTATTAGCAAGCTCATATAATCATGATTTAGTAGCAACTCGGAGTGCAAATCTATTTCATGGCAGGTTTATGTCATGTCGTCACCTCTCTGAAATCCACTGTTAGTGAGAAATGAATTAAGTGATTTTCTGAGACTCTGAAAAACAAGATTTTAAAATCTTTTTTTTTCTTGTGCTGTAAAATAATACAGTCTAAATGAAAATGATTTTAGATAGTGTGTCTTTAATTTTTAAGGTATGTAATCCTGAGAGGTGGACATTTTATTTCTGCTTCTAAACTGAAACTAAGTAAGTTTTGGTAATGTCTAGTGCTACAGTCTCCAAATATTAGACATAATGAAAACATATAGGCAGGTAATATTTCAACCACTTTATTGACACCATTCAGCTGAAACACCGACTTGCCATTTCCTCTTCTTAAAGGACAAACAAAAGGAGATAACAGTGTGGTACAGTGGCCCCCTATGCAATACTAACTCTGGCCTAAGGAATCGGGAGAACAATAATCTATGGACACATCATGGAATAAATTTGGGACACTGGTGTCTAGTCCCAAATTTCCTCTTAGCAGCATGGGAGTCATGGACAATATCTACTTTATTTTTAAGAGTATTGTGAAATTGCTTAAGAAATGATACACTACAATATTTACCATGAATATTCATAATCTGATTTAAATATGTTGAATAAAAAATACCCATATACACTAAATAAGTAAAACATATTTGACATAGAATGTATACAAAAAGAGGGCTGGGAGATAGCTCAGTGGTCTAAGCATCTGTCTGGAAAGCGCAAGGACTCAAGTTCAATCCCTGGTACCGCATGTCATGTCAGCCTCTCCCTGAGCACACTAAGCCAGCCACCGAATCCGGGCATGGTGGCATGCACTACAATTCCAGTGCTAGGGAGGCTGAAACAGGAAGATAACTATAAGTCCAGTCTGCACAGTGAGACCCTGAAAAAAATACATAAAAAATTTATACAAAAAGAAATTGCATTCACTCAAACACATACCTATCATTTTCCACATCTTCCTTTTAAGAGTAAAATAAATCATAATTTAGGGTGACCTAGATATTTGTTGTAATTTCATTAGTTCATTCTTTATTATTGATCAGTGCTCATATTTGCACAGAATCTCATAGCTAATTAAGCAAAAAATTATCATATCTATGAAATGCATTTTATAATATACAGCATCTCTGAGAGAGACAGGTAATCAGATTTGTATACTAATAGTCATAAATGACACCTAGTCATATTTATGAACACAATAACTAGTCTGTAAAACACCACAGCTCAGAAAGTATGGTGATATATTCCTGTAATCTCAGCACTGTGGGAAGCTGAGGCAGAAGGATCAGAAATTCATCCCCAGCCTGGGCAATTTAGTGTCTCAAAATTTAAAAATCATAAATAAAAATTTGAAAGGACTGGGCATGTACCTCAGTGTAAAGGCTGTAGGTTTCATTCCCAGTGATAAACTCACAGTTTTATCTCTCCACGTTTAGATCCTATAATATCTGGGAAAGAGTGGGAGAAAGTCTTTAAAATGCTCTCCTAAGTATTCAGTTTTCCTTATATCACTCTTCACATTACTTACTTACCTTAACCTTATGTGATAGGCAAGTTAATTTATAGCTACTCCCACATTCAGCTTACACAGATACACCAACCCATTCCTTTGGCATTAATTTACCTCCTATTATGTGCCAGATACACCAGTAAGCACTTAGGAAAACACCTGAATGTTAGAAGAAGCCAGGCTTTCATAAGGTTTCAGCCTATTTACTCTGTAAAGTTGAATATAGATGTAGCACTTTACATGCTAATTAAACAAAGTGTTTTCAGTCTTTATTCCCCAAATCTCCAACAAGTTAAAAAAAAAAAAAGAAAGGCATATGTCTATATTCTAAGACTAATTCCTAGTCTGATAATCTTGAACTGATGAGGAAGAGTACCACTGGCAAACTATACCAAGCATGAATCTCGTTTCTACTCAGTTATGTTCCTTATACCAAGGACATAGCTCTTATATAAACAGCTCAAAGACAGCAAAACTGGATTGCGCTGGAGTTCTCTTCATCTAACACTGCATCACAAACCTACACATTGGGAAATGTTCAAATGCATATTCAACCTTTAATCTTTGTGTGAAATTTTACAATTTTAAGGATGTAGGCCAAATAAACCCAATTTTATAAAATCATGAAAATAAGAACTCATGTTTTATTAGGCAACTTAGTATCTTGCCTATTCTCTCATTATTCAGTTTCTTAAATGTTTAATATTCAAAAGTTGCTCTGAGGCTTACCTGTGTGAACTTGAACAGAGATGTTCAATTGATTAAATCAGCTCAGGAATTTCAGATTCTATAGGGGTGGAAGCCACCTGAGGGCAGTGTGTTACCTGAATAGTGTAAAAAAAAATGGTGGGGGGAATGAAGCAGAAGGAATCACAAATTGTGTTGTTATAAACATAGGTACATATGTACCACTATAATATAGTGTTTTCAGTTCCTCCAGGAAAATTCCCACTAGGTGGATAGCTGGTTTGAATGGGATTTCCAGCCCTAATTTTTTAAGGAGTCTCCATACTGATTTCCATAATGGTTGCACCAGTCTACATTCCCACCAGCAGTGGAGAAGGGTTCCTTTTTCCCCACCGCATCTCCAACATTTGTTTTTGGTTGATTTCCTTATGATAACCATTCTTTCTAGGATGAGATGGTATCTCTGTCATGTTTTAATTTGCATTTCATGGATGGCTAGTGATGTGGAATATTTTTTCATATATTTATTCACTTCTTTAATTTTGTCTTCTGGGAAGTGTGTGTTCATGTTGGATGCCCATTTCTGGATTGGGTCTTTAAACTGAGGAACCCTTATGTTTTTTAGTTCTTTACAAATTCTAGAGAGAAGACTTTGTCTCACTGCTTATTAGTAACTCAGATGTGTCCCAAATTTTCTATCAAGGAGATTATGAGGCTACAAAGGAAAGTAATCAGGGATGTAGAGTGTGCCTAAGGAGAGTCACATGGAAAGAAATCATTCTCTCAGGCTTTCACAGAGAGCAAATTGTTCAAGAAATGGTTGCAACTCATCTACATGGCTGATACTGATAAAGGATCTATAAAGTGCAGTACAAAGTTTCAGGTTAAATCCTCATGGGATTTGGCTGATCTTATCAAATACAAAAGCTACATTTGTTGTTATACAGATCTTGCTTTATCTTGGTCATAACCATCCAGCAGAAAAGTGTAAAAATGAAGTATAAAGAGTAAAGCCATATTAATATGCTGAGCCATAAAAGACTCAACTCAACAACTTCTGACATTGCCACCCTACGGATAACCCACTATTATTAGGGACTACTGGACTACATTGGAATATTTTGCTGAATTCATATATCTACAATATTTAAATGACAATGGAATATCCATCTCTGACAAAACTAAACAAAAAGGATATAAATGAAAGACCATTTTGTATCTGTACATTCAAAATAGGGTAGATATACAACTACTTTCTCTTAATTCAATGAATAGAAAGAGTTGTTATAATAGTGTTTGTAGACAGGCTACATGTCTGCATCTTGTACAGTGAATGACCACTAAGATAACAATATGCAATGTATTTGAAGGGGCCAGGGAGATGGCTCAGAGGAATAAGCACTTCCCTGGCAAACACAAGGGCCTAAGTTCGATTCCCAGTTCCACCAAAAAAAAAAAAAAAAAAGCAATGTATTTATTATTGAAACTGTCCTAATAATTGGTTTTGAAATTGTCTCATTGCTATTTGTTTCACAATAATTTTTTTTATTTTTTTATTTTTTTTTTATTTTTTATTTTTTATTTTTTTTTTTTTGTCTTTTTTGAGACAGGGTCTCACTATGCAGTTCAGGCTGGCCTTAAACTCACTTTGTAGCTCAGGCTGGTCTCGAACTCACAACAATCCTCCTGCCTCAGCCTCCCAAGTGCTGGGATTACAGGCCTGCGCCACCACGCCCGGCTTAAATTTTTTTTTAAAATTTAAAAAGAAGAAGAAGGGATCTGCTTCTGTTTTGCTGGAGGAGCTCTAGTCTTCACCTTCACCTGGAGGTTGTCTCCTAGCTTCCCGCACAGACTCTGGCTTCCTGTACAGACACATGGGCCTTCTTATTCAGACTCAGTGGGACACTGCAGAGAGCTCCAGACCTTCCATGGAATCCTTTGGTCCTGAGGGTGCAGATAGACCCTTTGAAGTCTTCTTCACCCAAGTCTTTGGGTGGCCATCTGTAATGGTTTGTTTAATTATCCCCCGAAAGTCTCACGTGGTCATTGAGGTGCAGTTCTAGAGTATGTGATTAACTCATGATCCACTGGGATTTTGGATGATCCCAGGCTGGGATTATGGATCTGAGTGCTGCTGGGATTATGGGTGTGAGTGCTATACTCAGCCTAGGGTAGATAGCCTGAATATAACATAGGGGAGACAGAGACAGACTTCATCCCTGTAGCCATTCTTGCTGCTACTCCTCCCTGTGCTCTTGTCTTTGCTGCCACCATGAACTGCTGCCCTCTACCATGTGCCCCTCTGCCTTGGAGCCAGCTGAGTATGGACTGAAACCTTCAGTAACTGTGAGCTCAATAAACTTTTCCTTCCTTCATTTTGAGTGTCAGGTATTTGTCCCAGAAACAAGCAAACAATAACTGAGACACTATTGTAAGGGAATCTTATAAATTCTTACATATTTGTATATCCTGTGTTTTTGTAGATACTGTTTCTTTATCAAACATTCAGTAATCCAGTTGCCTTGATCACGACTTCTTAGTTCCTTTCCTTCATATCACATCTCATGACATGTGTTCAATTTCGCAAATATGCACAGAGCAGTGACCAAACTGTAATATTAAAAACACTGTCATTCAAAGCTTTTTAAAAACTCAGTCTGAGTTTTTCTTTCTCCACAATTTAAATCTTTCTTAATATAAGACTTTCAATTTGCATAAGAAACAATTCTATTCTTAATATCAAGTTTGAAAGGACTCATAATAGTTCCTTTACTGGTTTGAACTATTTCACAGACATTATTTGTTGCTATAAATAAAATTAAAAATTGTCCTAATCTGAAGTTCAAAAGTTCCATCCAAGTGAATAAATTTTCTACTTTAATAATAAGAGTAACTTATTCCTAAGTGAATAAAATTTAGGGTGAAAGGAGTAACAGTTACTAAAGTTAAGAGCACAGTAGGGAAATACAGAAGGATCATATTGGAATTCCATAATATTTACGCATGAGTTCAGTGCCAAGAGACCACAATAAGTGCTTCTGCTTGCAATTCAGCACTCTATTTTAAGCATACATTTATTTAATACAGGATATTACCTAACCATACTGCTACTAGAAGAACTGGAAGCCAAGGTTCCAGAATAATATTTGCTGGTTTAAATGTAGTGAAAGGTGTGACTTGAGTCCTCTTTTTCTCCAGAACATTTCACCCTCAAGACCTATGCAGTAGGACTGGTATATGATCTATGGATGTGTAAGTCAAGTCTCTAAGTAGAAAAAGAATGACCTTCAAGAGCATGGAACAGAGGACCTCTTACAACAAAGCAACCCTTTTAAAATAATTTTCTTGTAACCATGGACTACACATGTATTAATTAATAATAGTATGTGATAAGTACTGGGGAAAGAAAGATCAAGAACTCAGATTGTGAGTGATCTCAAGAAATTATTTTTCTGTAGGAGACAAGGCATTTAGAAATTGCACTGAAATGCAATAAATTCCATAAAGCTTGCAAACATAAGCTATTACAATGATACAAAAATTCTACTTTGCCTGTAAAGTCCTCACTTTTTATATTCTTTTCTTTACTGAAATCTCACTGAGTTACATGAACCTATCACTCAAAAAGGCATGGTTGTCATTTCTATGATAACCATTTCCTACCAGTCACTAAATCTCACCTTTCTCTGTTCGCATGCTTTGACCCACCTGGACCTAATCGTATAACACCATGATAAGATCTGTCTGCTCAACAAGCCTGTTTTCATTGCCCTGGAATAAGGCAGCAGCCAGACTATAAACTTGGGGGTAAGAAGACACTGAAGGAAATAAAAGGAGGTCTAATGGGGCATTAACAAGAGTGCAGCATCAATTGTGTGAGCCATAGTGGACAGCCTAAAGAGAATATGGTCAGTAGAAAGTATCTCAAAGAAGTGGAAAGTTTATAAAAATATTATTTTGCTTACTTTGGCATTTCCCCAATAATCCATTGCTATTTACGTTGTTCCTTAATACAGTAATATTTTAAAATGTGAGATTGTGTATACAAAATCCTTAGCCATTTACACTATTTATGAGAAGCAGGACATTTCTTGCTAAGGACCATTTGTTGCTAGAATTTAACACTAAATGTTAATATTAAATTGAACATGTGCTATCTGAGAGTATGACATATTGTCAAAAAATTATTTTCATTAAACTAGTCACTACCTCATCTCAGATGATCATAGGGAGTGGAGGAGAGAACCAGCTCTTGGAGATTGCTCTTAACAAAGGTAAGAGCTTCAGACAAAAAAAGACGATGGGAGAACCAGAGTCCAAGAATTTAGTTTAAAAGTTCTGCAGATGTGCACTGAAAAGAAGCTTTGTTATGTTTTGTTAACGCTAAAATGCTATACTTAATTATTACTACTTCATAAAGAACTTTGGGGTATTCTATAAATGGGGAATAATTTAGCAAAATGATTTTGAATAAAATAAACACCTTTTTAAAGTACCACTAATTTATTAATATATAATTGCTCCTCCATTGTTCCTATCTACCTTTACCCTCCTCATTGGTAAAGCCACAGCCTAAAGAAATGGCTTTCTCACCATGGTTTTAATTTTGAAATGAGTACCAAAAGCCTAACTTACTTTGTTTTCATTTCAAATGGTTTTCTAGTCTTAATGAAAAATGTTCATTGTTCTCTGCAAGATAAGACCTGAGGGCTGAGGATACACTTCAGTGGCACAGCATCTGCGAACAAGAGGTCTCCAGTTTGATTTCTGGCATTCCCCCAGCCCCCATACACAAAGAGATGATATGGAAAGTACTTATATAAGAATTTGTTTACTGCTTAAAATTTAACTTTAGCTTCCATGGTAATATTACTGATTCGCTATATAAAGTGCTATTAAGTACAGCAAGTTCATTCCTAACATTTCCTAAAGGACCAAAGCAAACACTACAGTGAATTATTCGAACAACTATAGAGGGACTCATGAGCAGATAAAGGGGTGCTCACTTTAGTTCATCTACAAACAAAGAGGGAAAAAAACAGACAAAATAAATGTTCTTGGACGCTGGCTTGGTTTCAGAATTGTTCTATATATTACAATAAGAAAATAATTTGATGAAATTTAATTTCTCTGTAAGAAAGTGAACTTAAAATCGAGACATAAAACCATTTAGGCAATATTTTAACAAGGATAAACATTTCGGACAAGAATTCTCTGTCGGAAGAAGAACCAATTTCAATTTGCAAAAAGCCACTGAGGTGTGAAATGTTTCCCTCCCTCAGAAGCTGCCATTCCTCCAATGCAGAGATTACTCAGTATCACATAGTCTGGCTCACCTCAAGTAAAATAATAAAATGTGTGAATGTTCTCTACTTTAAAATTACCCAGCCATGACTGCATTAATTGTAAAGCTTCGATGACTATTTCTCTTTGAATATTTTCTTAAATTTTCAACTCAGATGTTTTTATTTGATAGTTTCTTATTAGTCATATACCCAACCATAAATCTCTGAAATGATACTTTCAGGGAGAAAATGACATGAATATTTCACATATTTATTCAGCAACCAGTTGACAGGTATGGTAATTTCATCAGTATTTACAATATATTCTTCTGTAGGAGACAAAATAAATTTGTTTTCCCCATTCAGTATAATTTAGTTTTACAAGAATGCAGTCTTATGAAATATCACAGAACTGTTTATGGCAAAAAGTACAAAGGAAAAAAAGATTTTTCAACACACAAGTGTATTAGCTTTTACAAAACAATGAAAAAAAACAGATAAGAGCTTTTTAATAAAGAAAATCTGGTGAAAGAAACATTCAACAATTGTCACAAATTGTCGGGGAATAGGAGGTAAGTGACCCATTATGAGGCTTTATTATGTGATGAAATATGATACAGCAGCATGAAAACAGTCTTAACAATAAGAAAGCCCAAGTTAAAATAGTACATACAAAATATTCTGTCTAGAAAGCCTTTAGAAAGTTACACACCCTTCATGGGATCCAGTTTCATTAGTTTAAATATGAACGTATCTCTGTTACCAATATTTTTGAGGTCATAATCATGCTGTGAAGTTTCACTAATCATCTACCATCATAGATTGACATAGAGTAGGCCCTCGATATAAGTGTGTAGAGAGGAATATTTCCACTGTACACTTTTATGACTTTATTTCACTTTTTCTTTCTATGAAAGTAAAAGTTCTGGGCCTGAGCCCTAAAGGAAAGAACTGCAAATAAATGAAGACTGGCCTTACATTCTAAGTCAATTCTAATAATACTGTGCATGAAGAATGCGCCAGAGAATTAATTCCCTCATTTCTGAAGCTAGCTGGATCTTAAAAATATAGAGTTTGTGATTTAAATACATACTTTTAAAGTGTTTTTTTATATTTTTTAAAAATTGTTTGTTTGTTTGCTTGGTATGGGGTCTTACTATGCAGCTTGGACTCTTACGGATCATCTTGTCTCAGCGTCTCCAGCACTGGGATTACAGGGCATGCACCACCATGCCTGGCTGGCATGGTGCACCTTGGGTTCTGGGACCAGCATGGCATGAGATTTCAGGGATTGATCCAGGGTCCTTGGCTTGACAGGCAGGCACATAGAATGCTGAGCTATCTCCCAGCCCTCTTTTGTAAGCCTTCACAATTGTTTTGATATAAAGGATGGCATTTGAGAGTAAAAGGAAAGCTGCATGAACCTTTAGGCAGGCAAAAATGAGTAATAAGTATGCTAGATGTTTCTGTATCAGTACTGTACATTGATGCTGATCCTGAGACATAGTAGAAAATAGAGCTGAGGAATATGAGGAAGACATAGGTCAGCACAAAGCCAGGGGCCATGTGTATGATTATTCTGGGAGATCACTTGACCAGAAGAATAATTAGTACAGGTGACACATTAATAGTTATTCTTTTATTGTAATTTTCTTGGCATCAAGAATAAATTAGTGGGTGTAGTATAGATTGGATTAATAACTTTTCTTAGCATATGATCTTGGTCAGTTCTCTTAAATATTTCAAAATTCATTTTCATCATATATAAATAAATACAAGTAACCCTCTGAATTTCATAGTGATGCTATATAATTTGACATATGTATGTAAAATGTATGAAAATGATTTATAACATATAACAATAAGTAGAAGATAATTATAAGAAAATATATCATTGATTTCATTGATGCTAGAGATCCTATCCAGAGAAAGACAGAAAGGCTTCCTGTTATTTATGTGAATAGACACTCACAGATGGTAACACCATATCTTGGAAAAAGAATGAAGACATTGTAGAAGATCCTTCCACCAGTAGTATTATGTGTAAGTCTATTGATTTCATTTGCAATTTAGGAATTATTATGATTACTTAGTAATGTAAATTATAACCGCAACACTATGAGTAACAGGCATTATTCAACATTCTCTCCTAATGCTTCCACATTACTGTTTAATTCTAAAGCCATTGCCCATATAAAACAAAATGATGAATGGCCTTGCCTTCAGTGATCCAAATCTCTCTCCACTCTAGGCGAACAGCCTACTATGTCACTGCTAGATCATGACCTTTTCATAATCACTCTGCCTCCTTGAATTCAAGACTGTGTATAGTCATCACTCAGCCTTTATAGTACACATAGTACGAGCCGAGCACAAAATGACTGAAATAACTTCTGCCCTTTGTGTGCTCCCAATAAAAACAGAAAGACACCTAGGAGTTCTAGGCAGAGGAGAATCCAATCAGAACTGGTAAATGCTCAGGAATGACATCAGAGCATGACACTACTGATAGAAAAATCACGATTTATTTGCTTTACTTCTCCAATATCCCAAGATAACAACCAAGTCACATTCTAGCCTCTATTTCTTCACAGTTTTGATGAGTTTTTAAGTACGTGATTGTTTACATTCTGATCACAGAGTCTTCAATTCCTAGTACTAGAAAAATCTATTCAGAGCTCACAAAAGAAAAGTAGAACACACATAAAGAAAATGTAAATCATATTAAATATGTAACAGTGATAGATAGTGTACCATCCTTGCTCAGGCATTAGAAAGAAAGGAAAAATCTAACAGCCAAAAAAATAGTATAAACAATGATAAATGAGTTTAAGAACACATTTTGATTACTTAAATTTTTTAAAAGTGCCATAAACTTGCAGAAATTAGAAAAATACACTGTTTTCTATAACTTTTTATACATGGAACAAACATAAGATATTGGATATAGTATCTTTATTTTTTAATCATTTCCAACATTTCAACAGCTCTGGTCCTCAACTTAGCTATATGTTAAAATAAAACATTTTAGAAAATTTTACAATACAGTGAAAGAAACATGAAAAAGAAGAGATTTGAGTATGAATTACCCAAGGACTTATTACACTGTAAGGGCTACACACCAATGGACAGAATGTTAGGAATTAGGGGTGGCTCTCAAGTGACAGAATGATTTAAAACATAAATGAATAATAGAAAAATATAAAAGCTGTGCATTTTAAGGGAACTAATCTTGGGTCATGTGAAAAATATCTAGGATAAAGGACAAATAAAGGGCAATTTTTAGGGCTGGCCAAATAGTTCATCAGATTAAAGCACGTGCAAGCAGGTGCAGTGGCTGGGCTTTGGATCCTAGGCCTACGGTGATGGCCCCACCCCTGGGCACGCTGAGACAGCAATCGAGACTGCGCATGGTGGCATTCCCCTGTAATCTCAGCACTTGGGAAGCTGTAAACAGAAGAATCGCTACAAGTCCGATCTAGTAGTGAGACCATGAACACCCTGTAGACCCTTCCCCAAAACACAAAAAAGAGCAATCTTCATGTTTAATATAACAAAATGTTATCATAGAATTGAAATTCTGCTATAGACATATTACAAGACTATTAATTCTATTCTGTTAGTACATATTAAACATTGATGTAGTTGATATAATGAAATATAAGGCCTCAAAAGAATACTGAATGGGCATTAGAACCAATGCTTTAAAAGCAAATTTAAATGCAATTATAATTACATGACAATGCAATTGTGCAAAATGCATTATAATATAGGCATGTATATACATATGGATATGTATATATATACATACATATATATTTCATAAACTGATGTATGTATAGAGACATTAATGGAGAGCCACATATATGAAATTGTGCAGTTTGGTGTATCCATATAGATGTAAAGATTAAAAGTAGGTCTTACTATTAAATCCTATTACCTTCAAAGTCATAATTGTAGTGGGGTTTTGAGATAAGAATAATATAATTCTTAAATGAACTTTTTTGCTTCATTTGGTCAGTTCCTTCCAATTGTACTAATGGTACTGTCTGTAAAATGGAAATACTGTTCTCTCAATTCACCTCCTTATTACAAAGAAATGAAATTTTAAGATATGATTTCAAATACACTTTCACATAACTGAAACCAAATAAAGATAGGCAGTTGCATAATGTTAACAGTATTGTACTATACACCTTAGTAAGGATACAGCTTAAAAATTATTATTTTAATATTTCTACCCATAGGGATGTTTTACTTAATGTTTTGCTTTATTTATTTGTATACATTCTTCTTAGCTTTTCTCTAATATGCTCTGAGATCAAAACATTTGGATAGACATGCATCTTCTGTTCAACTCTCCTCAGAATTTAGGAATATAGTGCCTTTCTCCACTTGAAATCCATCCAAGAGCAAACTATAAAGAGAATATGCGTATGTGTACATAAGCTGTTAGAATTGTAAATAATCAAAATTTCCAGGAATTATTTAAAAATTATTCAATTCAAAATTTTCTCCTTCTCTGCCTCACACTGGAGGGTGAGAGTCACAGATCTTCACCAATGCATGGATGTGGGAGTTACTGACTCACATAGATTTGCAGTTGTTTTCCTTTAGAATCTCTGACCAGTATTACTTAAGTCTTCTTTTTTTTTTGATATCTCATACTGCTTCTGATTGATGGTAATCATTCCTGTAGTCATAACTTAGATGTTTCTCAATCTTTTTTATTTATTTGTATTTTAACTTGAAGAGTGAAAAATAGAAGCAAAAACAAAGACAAAAAAATGACATAAACAGGGTAACATATATGCTACAAAGACACATATGTTACAGATTTTCAAAATGTGGATGGCTAAATATATATATATATTTTTTTAATAAAACAATCCAACACAGATCAAAGGTCCAAAATAGAATAGGGTTCTCCACAGAAGTTGTTGACCTGAGCCATTTACAGCTCATTATATTAATATGACTGTACTTTATATACCTCCATTTTTATACTTTTCTGCTGGATGGTTAAGACTAAGACAAAGCAAGACCTATATAACAAGAAATGTAACTTTTGTATCAGATAAGGTCGGTCAGGTATCCTCAGGGTTTATCCTGTAACCCTGTGCTGCACTTTGTAGATCCCTTGTCAGTGTCAGCCTTGTGGATGAGTCAGGGCCATTGCTTAACCCGTTTGCTCTCTGTGGAAGCCTGAGAAAAAGTTTTCTCTCCATGTGACTCTCTTTAACGTACTATACATCATCGATCACATTTCTCTGTGGCCCAATAATCTCCTTGATCAGAAAATTTGGGGTACTACTGAGTTACATGAAAAATTCTCCTATGTCTTGAGTCTTCACTGACCTTGAGAGGCTAGGGCTAAAATGTTGACTGACCTTGCAGCCTTTCTTTTTCTCCAATTTTTGATCTGAAAACTTAGGTTGTTAACCCTCCAGAAGAGAATCTTATTATTACCCTGTAACATATGCAGTTCAGTTTGCCCACACTATTAGTCTAAATATCAGACATCATAGGCATAGCATAGAACATGTATTTTCCATCAAGTATTGAGATAATAAACTCTAGGTCCATGCAGAATATGAAGAAGAAAAAATTTAAAAAATAGGAATGAACACTTACATATATTTACATAGATATTTAGAAATCTATCCATATACAGCATAGTAGCATTGTAGCATGACTATCTTGTGACATTTTTCATCTTATTTTTCATTTACTACCCTTTAAAAAGGACAGTGTAGTAATAGCTGCTTTGTCATGGCAAGAAGTACATATTTATGGCAGGCCTTTGGAGTGTGACCCTTTTATTACACTTTGTTAAATTCAGTGCAGTTGCTTGGTTCACAGGTATCAGCATATATAGTTAGTCAGGGTGAGAATCCTACCACTTAACTGCTAGTTTCAAAAATCTCCTGATGTTTCTCAGGATCATTGTCTTACCCATCTCCCCCATGTCTCTCAACCTTGAAAATACCATCTCTGTCCTATTTCAGTTGTAGCCATACTAAATGTCTTCTTTATTTTTGACTTTCATTAGTATATGTCTGCACACATACTGTATTCACTGTAGGGGACTGGTACGCACACAAGCACATTTCAGTTCCCTTCCTTTGTCCCCTGCCTACACTCTTTTTTATTTTCTGGGATCAGATTCATTTACTTATAAGACCTATAACATAATTTACAATGTACACAGTTTGAAAGGTAGAGTAATAGGCCAAAGAACATAGAAAAATGTAAGACAATTGTACTAAGGTACACTTTGGGACATGTTGGTTATACCTTTTTCTTTCTCTCCTTTTCTCCTATTAGCTGTCTTTTGTTTCATACTTTATACACATCGAGTTTTTCATATGAGAGAATCCGTGTGATATTTGACCTTGTGTATCTGAGTTGTTTCACTTAACATTGTGGTCTCCAGGTGAATCCATTTTCATACAAAATAATATAGTATCTGTACACAATGGAGTGCTGCTCACCATAAAAGAAGGTAAAGCTTAGTTATTTATAGGTGTATTTGTAGGATACACATCAACTGTGTCCACTGGGCAAATAATACTCAATTAAAATGCTACCTAAATAAAAATGAATTCATATGCTATGGATGTAATTCTAGAACTCTGCATTTCCTTCCCATATTAAAGGAATTTGTTTGAGGAAGCAGATGTACTCAATGTAGCCAAGTGGTACAAGATGCTTCTACTGCTCAGAATTATCGCACATGAGTTCCAGTAAGGATAAGGACAGGTGCCTCATGTTCCAAGTTGAGACCATAAATATTTGGTCTTATTCTATTGAATTCAGTCGCTTTCAGAAAATTAAGTTGGTTTTTCAGTGCTGCTGATGATTATGAATTATGAGTACATTTGGTTAGAGGCCAATTGTAAAAGCCTACCTGAGTCAGAAATAAAGCATGGTTTTTGTTTGTTTTTAATATATTATAATTACTATTTTATAGTACGTTAAAGTTTTCTTAGAAAAGCACTACTCAATGTAAAAAACATTTCAATACTTTCAAAAATGTGTACAATTTAATCTAAATAAGTTTTTAATGAAGAGTAAGGTGTTTGGTGAGATTTTTGGACGTGCTCCATTTCAGTGAAGCTGTTGTTTAAGGACCAGAAATCAATGGCAGGTCATGTGGGCAATAACCTGTTAGTTCATATCCCTAAATCTTCTAATGTTTGAAAAAATAGTAATGGGGCCTTTTCACATTAAAAACAACCGTAGTGGGTCAGGAACAATAGTTTTTTAGCTTTGAAATATCAAGTAACTTGCTAAGTTTACACTCCTGAAAACTTTACAGCTTCTAACAATTTTTATTTCTATTCTTATTATTTACCAATAAGTTTGCTATGTAAATTATTACTCAGTGATCTATAAACATATCACAACAAAGATTATCATTCAAATAACTGCTTCTTAATAGTTGTACTTCCTAGGCCAGCAAAATAGCTCAGCAGACTAAACACCTGTTTAGACAAACACAAGGACCGGGGTTCCAAACTTGGCACCAACATGCCATGCCAGCCTGGTGCCCGGGTGCACTGAGCCTGTGACAAAGACTGGGCATGGTGGCACATGCCTGCAATCCCAGCACTGGGTAGGCTGAAAACAGGAAGATCACTGTGAGTTGGAGCTGCATAGTGAGACCCTGTACCAAATACATAATAATAAAATAGTTTTAGTTCCTAAACATCTCTTCTAAATAATTATAATCTTACAGCTAAATATTAACTGTCATCAATACTGAAGATGACAGGTAGGCAAACAAATGACGGACATAATTCAGAAAATAAGTCTTGATAAACTTTTAAAATAATGCTGGAGGCTGGCCAGATAGCTCAGTGCCTGATTAGGCAGATGCAGTGGACCGGGTTCGACCCCCAGCATTCTGTGTTGGCCCCACCCTCAGGATGGGCTGAGAAGTTGGTTGAGACTGGGTGTGGTGGCACCCACCTGTAATCCTAGGGGTTGGGAGGCTTAAAACAGGAGAATCACTATGAGTTCAATCTATGTAGTGAGGCCCTGCAGACCTTGTACTCAATTAATTGAAAAATAAAGTAATGCATATCATAATAACAGCTACAATAATAAGTATGAACAATATTCCAATAATTTTACTTTTCCACATCACTGCCATCAAAAGCTACTGAATTCATTTCATGTTGCCTGCCCTGTAAGCAAGACAAGTAAATTTCGTAGAACCTAAGGATTCTGCTTGGTGTGTATGTACACCCTCGTTTGGGTTGATAGTCACATTAATCATCCTCTTTCAGACTCCTTTTTATCTACTTCTGTTAATGTATACAGAAAGAGATTTAAAAAGGCAAATTCCATTAGTATTTTTTAACTCAAAATCACCAAGAGGTCTCCAAATTTGTGTTTTCACATATGCGAATATATTTTGGGGGGCAAAACTTAAGAGTTCCCTTCCAGTTGCTAGCACTTTCTTAAATGTACTGATTTTTCTCCCTGCCTTATGAACTATCTGCTGTAGCCAAGTTCAGCATAATTGGAACCCTGGTGGATGTGCCTGAAGGCACTGCACGCAGCGCGTTCAGAGCACGAGGGACACCAGAGCTCATTGACTGTTTAACCTTCTCCTCCTATGAGCAGTGCCATGAATGATACCAGAAACACTACTGGGAACATTGTATGAGAGCAGTTGCCACATTTCATTATTCGGAATTGAAGGTCTGTTACAAAGGGATTATATAATTGTGAAAGGGACCATAGAATTCATGACTCTTTTCAATAGTAAGAGTTTTATTTTCCAGATAAACCAAAGAATGAAAACTTTAATAAGAAAATATTCCTATTTTTTCTATAATACAGAAAACATTTGTCTTTCCAAATATAGTATTACAAGGCAAATTAACTTTCCTTTTCTTCATTCAATATGGCCAAATTTAAGTAAATAAAAGGTTTTAGAGTATATTTATCAGCTTTCTGTTGGTAGCATATATGAGTAAAATAACCTTTGAAGTGGATAAAGGCATGGTGGCACATGCCTGCAATCCCAGCACTGGGGAGACTGAAAGCAGGAAGATCACTGTGAGTTGGAGCTGCATAGTGAGACCCTGTACCAAATAAGTAGTAATAAAATAAAATAGTTTTAGTTCCTAAAACATCCTTACCCAATGACCACATACAAAAGCGACTGAAAATGGGAGATGGCTGCTTGCCATAACCAGCTTATCTCACAGGAAAGTAATAAAAAGTCTTTCTTTCTCCCTCAAAATTTCTGGAACAAAAACTATGAGTGTTTTTCAGGTGAATCACAAGAAGCCGTGGGCCAGAAAAATAAATAAATTAGCCTTACTTTATCTTATCACATATTTAAAGTGACTGGCCCCAGGGACAAATGTAAACATAATCCCAAAGAAAAAGCCTGAAAGGGTTCCTCCAGATATTCAGGATAAAGGTTATGTTCTAAGTAATCAAACAGAAGAACTTTCCCATAGCATTTGTCTTGAAGGAACTTTCCTACCAAGGCATTTTAGTGCAAACAGCAAGAAGAAAAAGAAAATTAAAATCAGGTAATGTCAACTTAGCTCTTGTTTTATTGAATCTATTTTTATAACATTTCTCAGATCCTCTAGAAATAAAGAAATTATTCAGTTTTCTAATTCTAAAATTATGACACATATTCAATTTTCTCTATTTCAGAAAGCTTGAAAGTCAAACAAGAAAATATGTGAACAAATTTATGAAAATAAAAGAATAATAAAATGTTAGCAAGGATTAAATTCTTCATAACTTCATAATTCTTCAATGAATATTTTCCAATGAACATTACATGAATTCATTTACTAATTCTCACAATGACTCAGAGCAAGTGAGTACTTCTACATTTAATTTCACTCATGTATAGCAAGGCCACGTAAAAGATGAAGAGTTATATGCAAAGAGTAGTTAGAAGTCCCTTGCCTACCTCCAGAAATCTCTTGATGGGAAAATAGCACATTTCAAATTTGAGGGATGGAAAGATAGCTCAGCAGTGTAAGCTCCAAACCTGGCAAGCACAAGTACCCAGGTTCGATCCCGGGTACTGCCTGTCATGCTGGGCCACCAAACCTGGCCATGGTGGTGCAAGCCTGTAATCCCAGTATTGGGAAGGCTGAGACAGGAGGATCACTATGAATCTGAGCTGCACAGTGAGACCCTATACCAACATATAACTTTTTAAAAACAAATAATAATTATAAAAAAATAAAATAAAATTTGAGATTTGAAAAATATTGTGAACTTAAAGTACGTAAAATATATTATTAGTCTGGGCATGGTGGTGCACACCCATAATCTCAGTGCTCAAAACAGCAGGATACTATAAGTCTGAGCTGCACAGTGAGATCCTACACCAAATATATTTTTAAAAAGCATTATTTTTGAAGTATAGACTTGTGGTCTTCAAAATTAGCTCCCATGTCTTATAAACACCATTCACAAGGGAAAGTATTAATCTCTGTAAGTTCATAAATGGAATATATCCCTGTTAAAAAAGACAAATTAATGGGAGGAAAACAAGTATGTCAACATATATTTCACATACACAATACATGAGACACACCCATACCATGAGTAGCTTCTAGGAAAATGACTGTGAATTCCAGCTCAAAAAGGATTTTCAACAAATGATAGTTGAAAATATTTATAAAAATGGTAAGGCAGTGAAGAAGGCCCTTGAGTTTCTCTGAGTAGCAACTTGGGGAACGAGCGACCAATGGCAGATAAAGATGAGTATAAATTCTTCTACCATCTCAAGGCTGATTGTGATCTACAAATAGCTTTCCTCAGTGGTTGACCTCTGCTCTCCTACATGAGGCTAAGGGGATAGGACAGCTTTTGTCTGTGAAAATCTATGAGCTGCTTTTAGTCAAATATAAGGAACACAGAGCGTTCCTTTGTTTGAAGCCCATCTTCAGCTCTGTGAGTTTCATATTTTGTGGTGTCATATTCTAGTCTTCCACACATCCAAATGATGCAAACAGAACAGTTGTCTCAGTCATTAGGCAGAGAAGTCAGAAGATTTATTATCTTAAAACCTTTAAAATATAAAATTTCAAAAGTTCCACAAAGAATGAGCTAATGAACAGACAGCAGACAAGGCCTGTCATTGAGAAATACAAAAGAAGTAAAATCCTTGACTTTGGCAATGTTGAATTTATTTTAAGCATACACGTGTGCTTAAAGTTTGCCAAAACAAACTATGTGAATATAGGAACTAAATCATATCCAGGGCCAAGGAGATAGCTCTGCAGTCTAAGCACCTGCCTGGCAAGGACAAGTAGCCGGGTTCAATCTCCAGTAACTCATGCTGTGCCATCCCCGCCGCAGGCCCTCAGAGTGTGTCACTGAAACATGGCATGGTGGCACTTGCCTGTAATCCCAGCAATGGTGAGGCTGAAACAGGAGGATCACTATGAGTCCAAGCTGCATAGCGAGACCTTGTACCAAATACATAAATTTAAAAAAAGATATATCCAAGAACATACATCTTCACTTGTTGCACAAAAAGATTTTCTACAATTAGAATGATGTTTATCTTTTACTACCATGACCAAATTAATCTTCCAGAATTATGCTTTGTTAACCAGCTTCCAGTCCACATAAATATATATATATATATATATATATATATATATATATATATATATCATACATTAGTCTACCATATATATCAATCTACCATATATATGTACCATATATGTGTATCATATGTATGTTTACCATATATATCTAATCTACATCTATATCATAGATAGATGGAAGGATGGATAGATAGATAGATAGATAGATAGATAGATAGATAGATAGATAGATAGATAGATAGATAGATCTTAGATAAAGAACTTAAAATGCCAAGTGTATAAGTTTGTTTTAGTTCAAAGTATCAGAGTTTCCAGCCTATGGATGCTTGGCTTATTGCTCTTGGGCCACTGATGGGATGACATGGAAATGGACCAAAGTTGAAGAAAAAAGGACTACGGCTCCAGTATCACCTTTTCCAAGACCTCTCTGGTGATGTACCTTCCTCCCACTAGGCTGTACCTTTTAAGATTCTAATACCCACCAATAGCACCACAGTCTAGTAACCACACCTTGAAATCATGGGCCTTTGGGGGACATTTATCCAAGCCATAGCAATGGGAAAAAAGGCTCCTATCACCTAAAATATGTTCATAGAAACATGTGACTTATGTAATGAGTTATTGATCTACTTTCTCAACGTTACTTTAGCAAATTTTATGAGATATTCTAATCGTATAGGCCTACAAGATGATAAATCAATTCCCTCAGATAACCCTTTATATGAGTTTCTGCAAATTGCTTGGCTAAATTCCTTCATTTCTCTTCTTTACAATTTTCACCAACTACAAGCAAACTCAGCTTCAAAAGATTTGCACATTTTTCAGAAAGAGCAAAGGACTGTATTTCCCATCTTGATGAAGAGTTCATGAGCCTGCAAGAACTGAAGGGCTGAAAATAAAGCCCTGCTGTTTTGAAAATTGTGTATGAACTCCAAACAAGGTGTGCCATCTGATCTTTGTTTCTGTAGTGAGTGTTCTCTGTGGTTCTACAGTAGTCTTGAGTCCCTTCTGTAACCCTTTCTTTCCTTCTACTGTACAACACTGATGTTATTACCATATATTCTTGTACAATACATGTGGATATGGTGGAAGAATTAGTATAGACGCTCCTGAGTTGAACCCAGGAAACCATACCTTGTCAATAGAAATCCCCAGGGGGCTCAGTAACTATCCTATCATAACAATAGAAAAACCATGCCTATGAAGATAATGAAATTGGGTGTTTGTGGGTCAGTAGCTTAGATATAAATGACATGAACATGGTGATCATATTGATTCTAATTTGGTTAGATGACAAAACGAGCAGAGAGCACAAAAATGAAATTGACTTTTTTGTAAGCCAAAAGCATTTGCTCACTAAAATGTCAAGCACACTAGACCAAAGTTCCACGGAAATGAAACTCAAAGTTTGAGGGGTTCACTTCAACAATGTTTTGAGTTATAGCCTTGTAATAAACCCTTTACAGTCGGAAATGGAGGGCCAGCCAAATAGCCACGCAGGTGCAGGGACCAAGGGCTCGGATCCCCAGGCCTGAGGTGCTGGCGCCACCTCTGGAGCATGCTGGAACTGCAATTGAGACTGGATGGGGTGGCACATGCCTATACTCCCAGCTCTTGGGAGGCTGTAAACGGGAGAATCACCGTCTATCTAATAGTGAGAACCTGAACACCCTGTAGACTGTTCCCTAACATACAGAAAAAAAGTGGTAGATGCCATATGAGTACCCAATACATATTTCAAAATCTTCTATAAATATTCACTGCTGGAGGCTTATTACCTAAGTCTTACTGGGGTTTATATTTAGACAGAGGGGAAAGACTGCATTTTGTAAGTATATTATAATTTTATTTTCAAAAAGGTATTTTTAGAAAAAAATACTTAAATTAGCAGACCTTTTCAAATTAGCATATGAATATGTGCCCCCTGACAGTGAACTTATATGTGTGGAAAGTGGTGACCACCTAGAATAGTATAAAATCCACAGAACCAATTACTAGACAATCAAAATGCTGTAGTAATCAAAATGCAAATAGTATGAGGAGCTGTGGTAACTCTGTAAACATTATGAGGAGTTATTTTAAGATTTTCTTGGATGTATTAGTTAATGTGCTCCAGATAAAGTATACTGCTCAAGGGGAAAGGTATGTATCTGTAGATATATGATTGACCGAGCTGAAGAAGATCTTCCTCAGTGAGATGCTTCAGGCTCTGGCCCCTGATTCTGGCTCTGCACAGTTCAATTTGCAACATGTGTAGATCATTGTCAAAGGGGAAGGGAGTGAAGAGACAGAAGAAAGAGGAGCAAGAGATGGGAAAAAGAGTGAGAGAAAAGGGAACTGCACCACTACAAACAAAATAAGCATCAAAATAAGTGCTCTGTACATGCATCAACTTCATATAAGGAATGTAAACATTACGTACTTAAAACACAAATAAAAAAGGAAGGGGACCAAAGGACGGGCAAAGGATGGACGAAGCAGCGGGGAAGGGCAGGGTGAAAGGGAATTAAGCTGCATTGTGCAACTGACCCAACTTTCCACAAGGAATGTAAACACTTCCTAATAAACTAAAATTTAAAAATATATGTAATTGGGTAAAATATGGGAAAGAACATTAAAAAGGTCCTTTTTCTCTCCTCTTTTTTATTTTACCTTTTTTAATTTTATTGAGAAACAAATAGCAATGAGACAGTTTCAAAACCGATTAGTAAGATAGTTTCAATCATTAATACACTGCATATTATTGTCTTTGTAGTGGTTATTCATAGTACAAGATGCAGACATGATATCCTGTCCAACACTATTAGTACAAATCTTTTTTTTCACTTAATTAAGAGAAAGTAGCTTTATATCTAAGCTAACTATTTTGTATGCACATATAAAAAATGGTCCTTCATTTGTATCCCCTTTTTTGTTTGGTTTTGTCAAAGATTAGTATTACATTGTCATTTAAAGATTGTCTCCTCTTTTATTTTTATTTTTTAATAATTTTTTTGGAGGAACCGGGGATTGAACACAGGCCCTTGCACTTGCCAGGGAAGTGTTTATTCCACTGAACCATCTGCCCAGCACATCTCCTCTTTTATAATAAACCAAGATTTGATGACATTCATTTAAGTGAAACCACAGATAATTAGTGCTAACTTTCAGAGAAGAAATAAAAGACATCTGGGGCTAAGGAGACAGCTGAGTAGAATAAGTGCTTGTCTGGCAAGCACAAGGGCCTGAGTTCAATCACCAGTACTAAAAGAAAAAAAGAAAGAAGGAAGAAAGGAAGGAAGGAAGGAAGGAAGGAAGGAAGGAAGGAAGGAAGGAAGGAAGGAAGGAAGGAAAGAAAAAGACATGTAAGTGACACAAAAATTACTGTCACAGCTTCATCAATGAACAGGTATCTTGCATTAGGCCACTGTGGGGTGGTTTCTTAGGTCTTACGATTATGAAATGGGGGCCAAATATAAAGTGCAAGGGAGACAAAATGGATGCAAATTAAAGGAAATGAAGCAGCAAGAAGTATTCTAGGTTTAATAGGTTAAATAGCTGCAAGTCTTTGGAATATTAACAATATTTGTTGATAAAATATATTTTATTTTCACCTTCCACTCTATATTTACTTCCTTCTTCCCTCCCTCACTTCTTCCCTTCTTAATCTCATCCATTTTATTACAGAAAAGGAAACATACCTTATCAGTTTTGGAAACTGTAAAATCAGTTTCTAAAACCTGTGTACAACTACAAGCAAAATAAGTGTGAAGCTGCTCTATTAAGGACATTGTGCTTATCTAAGATAACTGAGAAATGTTTTCTTCTAAAGCCTGGGGATAATACTAAAACATATTTAATATGTGTGCTTTCATATATGATATATCTTATTCAAATGATTTTTGAAATCTAGAAATTATTTCAAATGTTTGTTAGCAGTTAAAGTGAAGCTAAGTCACAAGAGAATATTACAAAACTGAGCCGCAAAGTTGAGTGTTCATTGAGCAGTTGAGGGTTACTAACAATATTTTCTCCCAGTTCCATTAAATAATTGTATCTTAGAATAACATAAGTTATGCTTGTGCTCCTTATACTGTCATCCCCTTCTATGGATGGACAACATGTAATTCTCACTAAATAAGTTCTTATGAGCTTCAGATTGTTCACATTGCTCAATAGATGTGTTCAGTTATGTAAAGTACAATTTGGTCATTTTTACTGCTGCAGTTCTTTTTGCTCATTTGCAGAACTATTTGTCATTTTATATGACAGTGTGGATAGATGGACAGTGTGGATAGTACAGTGTGGATAGATGGACAGATAGATGATGGATAGATAGATAAAAATCACTAAAAGGAATAGTTGCATCTCTGTCCATGAATATAACAATAAAAATTTATACATAGTCTAGTTGTTGCACAGCCTAGCAAAAATTAACAGTATTCATCTGTGGGGATCTCCTTTGAAAACCTCGTCTTAATGACCATATCAACCTTCCTCTTAAGCATCTTTTTGTTGTACTATTATTTCTTTGTATAAAAGTAATGGTGGTATTAAAATTCATGTCTCCTATATTAAAGATGATCCCACATCTATAATTCTATTACAAAAAGGTACTGGCGTTTTAATGCCAGTGGTTTTTAGATAATTGTGTCTCTGATGCAAATAAACTTATCAGCATAACAACCCATTCCAAAAAATAGAAAAGAGGCAATATTTACATCAATGGTGCTTTGAAACTAATATTTTCCTTCAGGGATACACAGCCAGAGAGTCTCTAGTCTTTTTTCTTGACAGGTTATAAATATTCTCAGAAGTAACTGTTTTGATGTTGCCTTAAAAATCGGGGGTGGAAAAAAAAAGAACGAATGCTGGGGCTGCATGTACTGTCACATAAATTTTGCTATCACATTTGACAGCTTAATTATATTGTTGTTATTTGCATTTCTTGTATTACTTCATACTTTAGAGTCCTAGTTAATGGCTTTCCATAAAGTAATACTTCACAGTGTGTTTTGCTGAGTGAAATCTTATCTCAGTTTCTTGTTATGCTAGATAAATTCAATCAACAGCAACCATATGTTGAGAACTTTGAAGTTTGTTTGTTACAATCAACAATTTCTGAAAGCCTGTATTCTTGGCTATACACAATACATATCTGAAAATCAAACAGCATTCCATAATAGAAAGAGAATTTAGAGAAATGACTATGGAAACTTAAAGGAGAGAGAAATTCTTTTCATAGATACAATGCCTGCATCACCAATAACCTAAAGATTGGAAAAATTTCTCATCTTATCTCAACATTTTCCATAGCAGAATCCAGAGTTAACTCTACTGATGCACGAATTATTTTAAAAATTTTATGCTCTTTAAAGGTTGATTGCTATCAGACTCTAATTAATATGAAGCATATTACTTTATGACCAAAGTCAACTTTAACCCTCATATGGAACAACACAGAAGATTCTGACCTCAACTGGCAGAATTCCACGTTCTACATTCCCTTTATCACCAGGTAAGCTGGTTGCAGCTATATTATACTTTTGCTATATTTTTACGCTGTTAAGGGAAATAGCTAAAAAATGTAGAATGAGACCTTCCATTTTATCTTAGGGAGAAATTTTCTTGCATTCTAGAACTTGAACATGCACTTAACATAGCACTGAAGTTCCTGGAAAACACCAATTTCTGAGTTCTACCCTAGAATTTTGGAATCAATAGCTCTAGGGCACAGGTAAAATATTTATGTTTCTACTAAATTTCAAGAAGGTAAAGCTCTGCTTGTTAGACTACTGAATGAAATGAATCTTGCAGGTGAATTGAACACTTTTTAAAAGCAGCATGGCCAGTTCCCTATTTTCATCCTACAGACTAGACATAGTAGGTTTGATCTGTTTCTGTATTTTTCATCCTCTTAGCATAACTCCAAGAAAATTAAAAGTTACAAATTTAATCCTACTTATATAAGAGCTGAAAAATAAGTAAAGAAACAGTTCTCTTTTAGCCAGGAAAGCATGTGGGAAGAGTGGAAGAAGGAAAGGAAGAAGGGAGGGAGAGAAGGAGAGAGGGCAGGAGGGAAGAAGGAAGGAGGGATATAAAGGGAAAGCGAGGGGGAAGGGATGGAGAGAGGGAGGAAGGGAGGGAAGAAGGAGGGAAGGGAAGGGAAACATGAAATGAGTGCCCAGATCTTTAGACAGAAAAATTTCCCTAATCACAGAGCAATAAACGCAGTTTCTTCTCAAAGGAGGATTTTAAGAAGGCCTCAGAACCTGCCAATGTTAGTGATTTTACAAATCCTATCTATTGTCCTCAAAGAATTTTTCTTTTCAATCTCAGCTGCCACACATCAGTGTTCACTTAGGGTAAGTTATTGACGGGCTCATTGGTAATTTCATTTGGAGACCTCTGATTGAGTTTCTTACTTTAATTAAAATAAAAACTTCATTCAAATCTTATCTCATGTGAATGAACCCACCAATGAACAGTTATAATACTAAATCAATTTTAAACACTTTTGTAAGTTTAAAACGTTTCACAGGATACATTATAGATTATAATTTCAATTATGGTAGAATAATTGTAACAAATAAATTGTAACTACAGCAAATAATAGATATCTATTTTAAATACATTCAAATTTCCCCCTTAAAATTTTATTTCAGATACTATTAAAGTACCTAAAAATATATAGGCATTAGTAAAAGACCATCATGGAGCCCAGATGCTTCCTACCTGTGGCTGTTTTCCGAATTGCAGTAACTTCGAATCACAGTAACTTCATAAGGGTGACTGATGCCTTGTGCACCTGGTGACTGTTTATGTGTCCAGAATCTCTGAGAACTGACCCAGTGCACAGTTGCAAGTCTGACAATCCAGATAACAAGAGGGCCAAAGGACTATGCGAAGTCAGGAGGGATAGTGCCGGTGTGGCAGTGATAGGAAAGGAACCCTCCTATACTATTGGGGGGAATACAACCTAACGCTACAGTAGGAAATCACAGAAATCAGTGCGAAGAGTTCTCAGAAAACTAAACATAGAAGTTCCACATGATGCAGTCACCCTCCTTCCACCTATTGACCCCCATAGAACTTATATCATCCTACAACGACACATGCACACCAATATGTATAGCAGCACAAGTAACAACAGCTAAATCCTGGGGCAGCCTGTGTGTCTAACCATAGAAGGTTGGATAAAAATATGGATAATATTTGTATACAATGGATGTCTTAGTTACTCTTCTCTCATTGCTGGGCCAAATACCCGATATCCAAAATGAAGGAAGGAAGGGTTTATTGAGCTCACAGTGAGGTTTCAGTCTATACTCAGCTTGCTCCAAAGCAGAGTTGCACATGCCGAGAACAATCTTTCATGGTGAGGCAAAGAACAAGAGCTAATGGGAGAAATAGCAACACAATGGCAACAGAGAGCAAGTCTGTCTGTCTTACATTGCCTTCAGGTCAGGAATAACACTCATACCCATAATTCCAGCAGGATTTATATCCATAATCGCAGCAGCACAGTTATAATCCCAGCACTGGATCATTCATTAATCGCAAAGCCTAGAAGTCCACCCATGACTGCATGATGGGGACAAGTACACACAAACCGTAACAATGGAATGCTATTCAACTATAAAGAAGGACAGATTTGAGACACATGTGGGACAATGGATGCACCAAGAACATATAACGCTGAGTGAAATTAATCAGACACAGAAACTTGAACACCATATGCTGTGTCTTATTTGAATAAAGCAAAGTATAAATGAAGAGGAAATATAAAGGAAAACTAGGAGATAAGAAGATGGCTCTTCTGTAGATGGGAAAGGGTCCAGGGGCTCAAAGGAGAGGGGCAATGGGAGGGGTTGGGGAGGTGAATAGAATGAGGACACACCACCATGTACAGGACCCTAATAAGTTCAGTGATGAATATCAAGACGAGTGAAAAGGGGGAAAAGAAGTTTACAACAGGAGGGAGGGAGGACAGGAGATTAAATAAAAAAGAAATAAGTCATATTTTGTACAGGTACCAGTTCTCCAAGAGTACAGTAAAATGTACGTAAATGAAAACATGTAAAAATAGTAGTTAAAGAGCACATAAAAGAATATGGATACAGCAATAAGAAAATGTTTAGCCTTAGCATGGATGAACAAGCTATTTCTGGCAGAGGGTGGGTGTCTGGGGAAGCAACAGCCTGTCATTTCACAGGCTCTGTCCTGCAGGGGTTATGGACAGCCCTTTGCCCTTGGCATCACCATTCAGGGCCACACTTTTCCTGTCCTTCTCCTTACTGGAGACAAAGAATAGATCTGTAGATTTTTAAATTTTGCTTGTTCATATTACAGGGTACTCATGTTCTAAAAGAATTATTTAAACTCCAGATAGAATTGCACACATATCATAGCTAGCTATTCAAGAATTTATTAAATTCTTCTAGGCTAAGCACAAAAAATAACTCTTTGAAGTTGTAAAATTGAGTTTGTGTTTTTATCTTGTTACAGTTAATTATTTCGGTAAACATATCTCTAAAGCTTGTACTTCAGAAAGTCTGTAGGCTTTTTAGAGTGGTTCTCATTTTCTGAGTATGTGGCCTAGTCACTGCTGTTCTTGTGTTAGTCACAGTAATATCTACTGGTTCATGTTGCAAATATTAAAAGATTTGTGTGTACATGAAGCTAACTAAACTCTATTACCAAAATGTAAGTTGTGAGATATATCAAACTGTAAAAATGTAACCACTTCCTGGACTCATAGTTGGGATATTTGTGATGCAACACCAACCCAATGCTCACTTTGGTAATATTACGTCAGCAGCTGCCAGTCAGTGTTTCTCAGTTCCTGGCAATTTGTATATAAACCAAAGAGTCCAAATAACCACTGTATTTCATTGAAGTGTTCTACAGTTGTTGGCAAAGAGACAACATCCCTTGGAAGGGACAAATATGCGCATTCACGCATAGGCAGAAAAAAGAAACCTCAGGCAGTCGCAGCAGTGAAGTAGTTTTCAAAGGAGTACAGCTTCTATTTGCTTTGTCCAACTCAAATCAAGAGTAAAAAAGACTCCGTAAGTAAAAATTTTGCTCTTAAATAGATGGTCTCTAAAGAATTCCTCTGTATAGTTTGCAAACTTTGTCCACCAGAAAATATTCAATACCTTGAAAGCAAATGATAGATGCCCGTACGTGAATATTGCAAAAGTAGAATCAATTTGCTTTAAATAAACAATCATTATATCCATAAGCAACTCCTTATATACAAGAGATATTTAAGAGGTTGAATATATTTTCCAAATATGGAATGATTATCTTTATTTCTCACAAAATAAGATATGAGGACAAAAATATGCCTTACTAAACATTACTACAAACTTGCAAAGTAAATAGATCTAATGTATCATCACATTAGAGACTTCAGTATAATAAACTTGTTGCCTCTTATAAAAGTAAAGATGTACCCAAATCTTTATTTGAAGATTTGGGTAAGAAATCTTTATTATGGCCTATTAGAACAACAGAATAATAGGAAAACATATGACAGACATCTTGACTGTCCTGCTACAATGTTGTATATGGTTAGATTTCTAAATTTGTGTAAAAATATGTAATTGTTTATTCCTATTTTTAAAGTATTTTTTTCTATTTTCATCTTTTTTTCTTAACATTCTGTAGGGATTTAAAGTTTAACATATCAATACTTGAAGGAAAATACCTGTTCCATGCTATGTCTAAGGTGTTTGATATTCAGACATGTAGTGAGGTTAAGCTCAATTGCCTGTTATAGGATAATAATATAGTTAAACTTTTCTTCTGGAGGGTTAACAACTTAAATTTGCAGATCAAAAATTAGAGAAAAAAAAAAGGGCTGCAAGGACAATCAGCATTTTGGCCCTAGCCTTTCGAGCTCACTGGGGACACAGGACATAAGAGAACTATACTACAACATCCTGAAACTCAGTCGTGTCCCAAGTTCACTGATCAAGGAGATTATGGGGCCACAGAGGAGAGTTATCAGTGATATAGAGTGCGCTTAAGGAGAGTCACATGAAGAGAAAAAATTCTCTCAGACTTTCACAGAGAACAAATTGGTCAAGCAATGGCCATGACTCATCCACATGGCTGACATTGAAAAAAAGATCTATAAACTGCAGTACAGGATTTCAGGATAAATCCTGAGGGGATTTGACTGACCTTGTGAGATACAAAAGTTATAGTTTTTGTTGTGCAGGTCTTGCTTTATCTTGGTCTTAACCATGCAGCAGAAAAGTATGGAAACGACATATAAAAAGTAAAGCCATATTAATATGCTGAGCTATAAAAGGCTCAGGTCAACATCTTCTGACATTGCCAGTCCTACAGATAACCCACTACTATTGTGGACTACTGGACTATATTGAATTACTTTGCTGAATTCATGCACTTATAATATATAACTGACAATGAAATACCCATCTCTGACAAAACTAAACAAAAAAAGGGGATACAAATGAAGGAGCATTTTGTGTCTGTTTATACAAAATAGGATAGATATACAGCTACTTTCTGTTAATTAAATGAGAAGAAAGATTTGTACTAATAGTGTTTGGACAGAATATCCTGTCTGCGTCCTGTGCTATGAAAAACCACTATGAAGATAACAATATGCAATGTATTAATTATTGAAACTGTCCTACTAGTCGGTTTTGAAACTGTCTCATGGCTATTTGTTTCTCAATAAAATTGATTAAAAAAAAGAAGATAGGTATCTTGATTCACCTCCACTGTTTTGTTTTTACTCTCTATGTGGCTAGAAGTCATAGAGTTACTTGAGATTGAATCTTTATTATTGAACAGTGGTAGCCCCTGCTTGTCCTGCATTTTCAAGCACCATTAAGACAATTCATAAAAACTGAGTTTTCAACATGTAATATACTAGTAAATAAAATAAATACATTTAAAATCAGGCCATTGGTTTTAACATCCTTCCTACCCTTAAGCTGGGTAAACCTGAAAAGCAATTTGTCACTTTAAGTCTACAGCCCTCTCTTGCACTCTGTACCTGTACTCCTCAATTGAATGCATCATGGGAACTTGTTAAAAGACAAATTCTTAAGTCCTATTGCTCTTAAATCAGAAATTCTATAAGTAGATATTTAACTCTGTGTTTTGACCAGCTTCCAGGTGATACTAATGTATCTAAAACCCTGACAAATGGTGAACAAAAGAAACAGTAGCACCAGCTGCTAGGCTGCTGTGAGGACCATTAGCATCACCTGGACCACACATGCAACTACTAGCACGTTGGTGCAGACTGCTTATGTGCAACATGTGCTTGTGCACTCCTGACCATCCACCCAGCCTGATTAATGCAAAGCAATAGGTGGAGGGCAGAGAACCAAGTTCAAGCATCCAATTCTTCTGTCAGTTCGCTGTTGTGTTTGCATGCTCCAGTAGTGCTAAATATTTTCAAAGAAGTGGGAGGTGGCCAAAACACTTCAAGTTAGCTCTATTTATCTTCAAATGGTTAATGAAATTCTATCCATTGTCCAAGGACATGCAATTATTATTATGTCTAGCATTGTGTTCTCTCTCTCTCTCTCTCTCTCTCTCTCTCTGAACTGGCCAGAGAAAGGTGTTTGCAGTCTAAAGATTCTGCATCTGTGACCACTGTATCCTTTGTTGCACTACACAGACTTCTGCTTCCCAACCTATAAAATACAGTCAATGATCTGGAGCAGAAGGGAAGAAACATAGAGACTTTTTACTATACCTGCCCTTTTCCTCAGGACCTTGGGATTTAGTAATAGCTGTAGCTTACATATTTCATGTTCCCCAAGTGAATGAATATATTAAAGACTTGGTCCACAGAGAAGCACCACTGGGACATGCCATGGACTTGCAAAAGGTGGGACTTGTAGGAGGTACAGGAGTGCTATCAAAGGGTACTGAGGGACAGAGACCACTTCTCTTCTTCTTTCTTTATGTGGTTACTGTCCACAGTGTAATGGTTTGCTTTGCTGCATGATCCTGCAGCAGAGGCCTAAAATAATCCAGCCAACCAATCATTGAGCAGAAGTTTTTGCTTTTGTTTTTGTTGTTTTGCCATATTGGGTATTGATCTCAGGACCATGTGCTTGCCAAGCAAGTACTTATTCTACTGAGCAAGCTCCCCAGCTCACTGACCAGAACTCCTAAAACCATGAACTAAATCAACTTTTTCTCTTACAAGTTAATTATTTCAGGAAATTTTAGTGATTAAAAATCTGAATAATATAGGATCTCAAAAGTTAGACAAATAGTTATTGTCTTAAAGGAGTGTCTCCTTTCCTCTATCGAAGAAGAACCAGAGGCACAGAAGGTACCATGGTAAAGATAAGGCATGTTCAGGAGTATGGCAATAGAGGAAGACAGATCGCACGATAGCACTGGGCTCCGCTCTGACTGTGCCTCAGGGATAAGAAGGGATTTAGAGCCAGGGACTGAGAAATTTAATGAATAGAAAATTTCTAAATGCTAAGAACACCAAGTACTGGAGGGAGGAAATCCGACTGAACCACTTACTAAGGTTCCTGCTAAAGGCAGGACAGGATGATCAGATAACAGTGTGAGGACTGATGGATTTTGATGCTATGGAAGCTGAGTTTGGATGAAAGTGAGAGATTTATGCTAAACTAGATGCCTCACTGGTACTTGCTAAAACTGTCTTAAAGGGAAAAAGTAGGGTTGCAAGAAGGTTAGAAACCTGGCTAACATCTGGCCAAGCAGAGAATCTTTATCATTACTCTAAAATAAGATCCCCTTAAACAAAAGAATAAAACCTGAAAATAGCAAACACCACAACAATGATTTTGAAATACTAACACAGCATACTAGCTAAGATGAATGTATAGATTTACACAGGGAAATACTTATGGCAACTTAGCTTTGTTTTCTGTGGAGATGGGCAAAATTAGACCTAAAGTATAATTGAATTAGACACTATTCTTTATTGGGACTAAAGTTCTATTTAATTATTTAGAATAAAAAATTATATCCATACTGAAAAAACAGTTTGACTAGGAAAGTTAAGCTACCCAATGAACTGACTGCTCCACACAGAAGACAAAACCATACCCAAACTGTATGCAAAGCTGTGAAAAGCTATTCCCATGAAACACTGGCGTACAATCTGTATGCCTATTTTATTCAGTGGGACATTTAAAACAAGGGGATAATGTGGATACCCTGAAAATTTAAATTTAAAATTAAATGAATGTCTAGGCTGCTGTAAGGTTTTCCACTGGTGCTTTCTGTGTGCTGCTCTCTCCCTTTCTGTGTTCAGGCCAGGTAATACTCTCTTTTCATTATAGAGGAAAAAAGGAAAAATTGGAGCTCTCTAAGAAAAGTGACAAAAAAGCACAAGTGTGATTCAGTTATTGAACGTATCTCAGCTGTGAAGATCTCTATGTTCAAATTAAGATAATTAAGGTCAAAGAATTATAGCAATAATTGCTTAAAGCCTTCATGTTGTATGTATGCAAAATAAATATTAATTTCACAAATGTTAGCTTCAAATCTATTAGTAAAATAACATTGAATTAAAACATGGCCTCATGAAAATATAAGTGACATATGTGAATATACTTTTAATACCTTAGTTACAGTGCCATGAATACAGTGGCATAAATTTACATTTCTGTTACAAATACATACATACATATATACCTACAATCACACAAGTTGGTTTTATAATCAAAATAACTTGCTTTTCAACAAACAAGCAAAAACAAATGAACACAGAAACCATAACAACAAACGTTAATTCCTCCAACACAGCAAAACAATATTTAATAACTGCTAACTTCAAATATTAGTCCTGTTGGGTACTTTAGGCTAGTGATTAGTCTTCTGTAAATGAAATTAGGAATGCTGCAGGATGATTAAACAGTCTGACATCACATAAACATCACTCAAGCCTTCCAAACCCTATTATTAAAAAATTGATGAATTTTACAATGAATTTTGAGAATTACGTTCTCATGCATGATATTGACCAACATACTCCAAATTCACAGGATGACACTGGTCAGGTGATGTACACGTCATTGTGCAGTATATAAAAATGCATCTGCCCAGTCAGAATTAAGTGTGACTTTATCTTGTTTTTATTGTTTATCAAAATGCATCCTTTTTTAAATCGTCATTCTGCATTCTAAATAATGAAACATACTCATACCTGTAAGACTGGTAAAAGTCATAAAAGTATAATACAGGTATACCATCCCTAACACCCAACTCTCAAATTCACTGTCCAATATAGGTTGCTCAGTGATTTTACTAAACAAACAGAAAGTAATACATCTGACATCATATGGAAGGCTGAAGTCAAAATGCAAGTGAAGGCTTGGGACACAGCTCAGTAGCCTGGCAAAATGCATGAGAACCAAAAATATTGTATGAATTACCTTCTGGCTAGAGTATTTTATTTATTTATAAAACAGAAATGAACTTTAGATTTGAATGAAATATGGGCATATTCTGACCATACTCATATTGCATTCAAATCTTGTATGTCACAAAGATATGAGAAGTTACCTCCCCCCTGCAAACAAGAACTGGTATATAACACTAGACATCTGTATTATGTAATCAATGAGACATGAAAAATATATCTTAGTACATATATGCAAAGTCCAAAATATTCTGAAGCATTCAATGTTTCTTGTCTCAAGCATTTTTAACAAGAAATACTATGTATAGTATTGCTGTGAATGAGAAACTCTCAAGACCTGCTACAGGATTTAGTAATCCTGCTACAGGCACCAGCTTTCTGCCACTTCTGGGAACAATATCCAACACTCACAACATAAAGGAGGAGAGGTTGTTATGGCCTATGTGTAAAGAGGATCCGACCCATGATCTGCAGGTTTCACAGCAGAAAGTTATCATAGATCGATATAATTGGTTCATGGCAGCCTGAAAGGAGAGACTGGGGAAAGTGCTAGAGAGGAAGTGGGGAGGGCAAGGCCTTGATAACACACCTGAGCACAGCTTGAAGTGTGCTCCACCAGTCCGCTGGGGTTAATCACACAACCAATCAATTTTACACTCCACCTTACCCACCATAATTATCAAAATCAAAATGTAGCCACAACTTAAACCGTAGGAACTTTTCTAGAGTTGTTTACCCTACAAACACACATACTTCAGAACAAAGTGATATTTGTATGAAGATACTTATCCAAAAGATTTTTCTCAAAAGAGAAGGAAATGAAGCAGGGGAGAAAGGGAGGTGATAAAAAAGAACTAAGATGTGCTATGTACAGGCACCAACATGAATGTAATCATGTACTATAAACATATACTAATAAAAGTTAAAATTATAAAACCCAAATAGAGGGGCCGGGGAGATAGCTCAATGGAATAAGGGAATAAGCGCTACCCCGGCAAGTGCAAGGATCTGAGTTCAAATCCCCGGTTCCATAAAAAAAAAAAGAAAAAAACAAATGGATTCATTCCAAATTAGTCATACTATTAAAGGAATGAGAGAAAAAGTACTGATCTTTTAATGGTGGTTAATGACCTATCTTTTCACAAGAAATAATGCATGGACTTAAAATAATAGCCCTTATTTCCTTCCTAGGTATTTTTTTTTCTCCAGAAGAACTAAAAACACCATACCACAGTGATGGATGTGTACCCATGTTTATAGAAGTTCAATTTGTCATAGCTAAATCTTGGAAACAATGCAAATGTCCAACAAGAGCAATGGATTTAAAAAAGATATGGTATTTTCAGAAAATGCACTCAGCTATATAAAAAGGTAAACTAGGGGCTCTTATTGGTAAATGGATGCAACTAGAGACCATAATCATAAGTGAAATAAATCAGACCTGCATGCATAAATATTGTATTATCTTGCTAGTGTAAAAACCTGAAAGGGCCCTTTTGGCTCTGTGTGCAGCACCATGGCAGTAGGCAAGAACCTTATGAAAGGCGGCAAAAAAGGAGCCAAGAAGAAAGTGGTTGATCCATTTTCTAAAAAAGACTGGTATGATGTGAAGGCACCGGCGACGTTCAACATAAGAAATATTGGGAAAACACTCGTCACCAGAACTCAAGGAACCAAAATTGCATCTGATGGGCTCAAAGGTCGTGTGTTTGAAGTGAGCCTTGCTGATCTGCAGAATGATGAAGTTGCTTTTTAGAAAATTCAAGCTAATTACTGAAGATGTTCAGGGCAAAAACTGCCTGACTAACTTCCATGGCATGGACCTCACTCGTGACAAAATGTGTTCCATGGTCAAAAAATGGCAGACCATGATCGAAGCTCATGTTGATGTCAAGACTACCGATGGTTATTTGCTTCGACTGTTCTGTGTTGGCTTTACTAAAAAACACAACAATCAAATACGGAAGACCTCTTATGCTCATCACCAACAGGTCCGCCAGATCCGGAAGAAGATGATGGAAATCATGACCCGAGAGGTGCAGACAAATGACTTAAAGGAAGTAGTCAATAAACTGATTCCAGATAGCACTGGGAAAGACATAGAAAAGGTTTGCCAATCTATCTACCCTCTTCATGATGTCTTTGTCATAAAAGTAAAAATGCTGAAGAAGCCTAAGTTTGAATTGGGAAAACTCATGGAGCTTCATGGTGAAGGTAGTAGCTCTGGAAAAGCTACTGGAGATGAGACTGGAGCTAAAGTTGAACGAGCTGATGGATATGAACCACCAGTCCAAGAGTCCGTTTAAGATCCAGATTTTTAATAGTGATAAATAAAGTCCTATTTGTGATGGCAAAAAAAAAAATTAAAAAATAAAAAATAAAAAAGACCCTGAGGCAGGGTATGATTAAGTCACTCAATTACCCAGATAT
>PVKA01016430.1:0-42707 GCA_004027165.1 Ctenomys sociabilis
GTGATGGGGGGTGTTACAAAATAGTGCTCATAGTGCATAAGTAGACAGAGTCTATCAATGCAATAAAATAGGGCTCAGTAAAAGACTACATGAAAACATATATAGAAAGTTAGTGTTTAATAAGGTAATGTTTCCAGTTAACTGGGAAAATGTAAATTATTCCATGGTGTTACAGCAAGTGAAAATATATGGAGAAAAATAAATCTAGTTCATCCCTACCTTACACTTTACACCAAAACCAATCTCAACAATCCCATATTTATCATGAATACTGAGGCCATTAAAGTAGTAAAACACCCACAAGCTTATACTCATAGCTACTTTGGAGGATGAGTCTGAAAGATCCTGAGTTCAAGAGCATACTCTGTAGGCCATCACATAGCTCAGTGGATTAAAGTGCCTGCTTAAATAGATGCGGGAATTGGGGCTCAAAAAACTAAAAAACTCAAGAGATATATCTCAATCCAGTGTGGGTTCAGTCCCCAGCATGGCAAAACAAATAAATAAATAAATGGATCTGGGTTCAACCATTAATACTGTGAAGGAAGGAAGGGAGGAAGGGAGGCAGGGAGGGACAGAGGAAGGGAGCAAGGGAGGGAAGTAGGAGAGAGGGAGGGAGAAAGGGAGGGAGGGCATTAAATCCAAAAACTGCAAATTGATTCGACTTGAAAAATAATTAAAACCTCCTAAATGTCAAAAAATAAGTAATAAAACTGAACTATAAAAGGCAATTTAGAAAACCAATACTCCAGGCAAGGAGATAGCTCAGCACTCTAAGCACTTGCCTGGCAAGCACAAGGACCCAAGTTCGAGCCCATCTGCACACCATGCAAGACTTGCACTGTGCCAGCCATTGAAACCAGGTGTGGTGGAGCATACCTGTAATCCCAGAACTAGGGAAGCTGAGACAGGAGGACTGCTACAAGTCTGAGCTGCATTGCAGGATCCTGTACCAAATGAATAAAAAATCTTTAAAGAAAAGAAAACACATACTCCCTAACATACACAAAAGACTAATTTACTTAATCTTCAAATTGAGAAAAAAACAGAAAAATGTGGACGAGCATGAAAGATAATTTAGAGAAAAAAATGAAAGTAGTTCAAAACTGCATGAAAAGATATTCATAGTAAAGAAATTGAAAACTAAGTCTTTCCTGAGATAACATTTTTTTACCCATGAAATTGGCAAAGTTCTGACATTTCCACAACCTTTTCCTGGCAGGCTTATGTAAATACCCAGTGTCCCATCCTAGCGGGGCTTCTGAGTCTCTGTTTCCCGCAGTGGCCTGTTATATCCTTCTCAAGGCCTCTTGATGTTTACCTGTCTGGTGCTCCGTTTACTGCTGTTCCTTTATCAGAGCACACCTTAGTATCACCTCCTTACAGGACACCTTTTCCTGCCCTGCCTCGCACCCCTAATTGTTCTGTTACTGCACATGCCCATAGTAAGCCTTTCACTCAGATGCAACACTTACAATGTCAGATACCTTAGCAGCTTTCCAAGTGAATTCTTAGTGGGTACAACTTCATCATATGAAAGAATAGACATTTTGATAAATGCCATTTAATTAAGCACTCTTGATCTCTCTATAGGAAATCAAATTTGTTATGGCGCATACCCTCCAAAAGCCTCATGGGCTCATAGGTGGGCTTTGAGGAGGTGACTGCATCATTGGTGTGTGATTCAGGAGCTCCCTGACTTAGGAGCAAGTTCTAATCAGGGAGAACGTCAGTAAGCTGGATTCGTTTGTAAGTCCAACCAAGTGAATCTTATACACCTTTGGCACAATACAAAATGTAAAGGACAGAAAAACTTAAACATAGATACAAAAATAATGGAAATGAACAATTTTCCAGTTTCCTTGAAATGGTGGTATGATACTTCCACAATTTGTTTGTGCCTACACATGTCCATGGGTCCATTTGTATCTGTGAAAGATCACAGCTCAAGGGTTTCTGAATTCTGGTCTTACTCTACTGGATTCCTCCAGTGATGGGTGTATGGCTGGGAGGTGAAGCTGGTGGGAAGAGGTGAGGCTCCGCGGCACAACCTGGAGCAATACAGCTCCCTCTTCCTCACTCTCTGCTTCCTGCATGCAGTGCCATGCACTGCTGTTCTCCTATCATACGCTCCCATCTTGGAGTAGAGACTGAAACTTCTCCAAACTATGAGCCAAAATAAATCTTCCCCCCTTCACATTGTGGGGATGGATATTGTGTCTCTGGAATGAGAAAATAGCTAGGACAGCATCACTTTGGGATACTGCAATCATTAGTGATTTCCATCATGACACAGTGGAAATACAGTACATGACACAGAGTAGCCCTCAAAGCAGGAAAGCTAGGTTCATATTTAAATATGATTATGATTGTTAACTTTTTTTTTTTTGTACTTGGAATCAAACTCAGAACCTTGTGATTGCTAAGCAGGCACTTATACTTCTGAATTATCTCCCTGGCCCTATTTTTATTATTATTGTCACCATTATTATTTTTGTGGCACCAGGGATTGAACTCAGGACCCTGCGCTTGCCGAGCAAGCACTTATGCTACTGAGCTATCTCCCCAGGTCCCCTAACTATTATTATTATTATTAAAGCAGTATGTACCTGGCTGTCATGTGATTGATCAGAATATGCCAAAGTTTGATCATCCTCATTTCCATTTTACATTCTTGCAGCAACTATGTTCCATATAAATTCTTAATATTTTTATAGTGACAGACTTCTTAAAATTAAATGTCTACTTTAACCTCATATTAAATTAATTTCCATAAAATCATTACTTTTGGTGATATATTTTCTACAGTAAATTGTTATCTAATAAAAATGTTTCTAATGATCGCCTAAAATCATGCTGAGAACATGCCACTTGACTCAGGCCTTGGGAAATGCTGAGACAGATGATCACTTGATGCTCATCCTTTCCTTTCTCCACATGTCTCTAAATTGCACCTATCAGAATTATTTATCTTCATGTTTATCTTCATCATTAACTGGGATTTCTAAGGGCTAGGACTGTGACTATAAATTCTATTGCCAGTGATTACCAAGATATTTTCCCAGAAGAGCAGCTCAATAAACATTTGAAAAATAAATTAAACAGCAGTGAAATACCTGCAATGATTAAAGAATGTGCTAGGCACGTTGGCGTAACTCAAAGAGTGAGCAGATACAGATTCTCCAGTCCAGAAGACAGCAAGCTACAAGAGTAACATATATATATATATATGTACAATTTTATTTAAAAATGTACATGCTAGTCAGGAACAATGTGACTTGGAGTTTATCTTGAGTAATTTTAGCAACATAACAAAACCTTGCCTTAAAACTTAAAAAGAGATGAGCTATAACTTACACAAAAGCCCTGGGCTGAATACCCAGTACTATATGCTATAAAACACAGATATATAATGCATGTGTAATAAATTTTGATGCATGTTAATAGAATATATATGTGTATATATGTATATATGAATACACACATATGAATAAATATGTATGTATATATATGTATGTGTATATATATATATATATATAATTTCAGAAATACATTCAAAGGACTGGTGAAATAGCTCAGCAGCTATACTTTTTATACCTCATTTTTATATTTTTCTTCTGGATGATTAAGACCAAGATAAAGCAAGACCAATATAACAAGAAATGTAACTTCTGTACTGATAAGTTCAGTCAAATCCTCTCAGGATTTACCCTGCACCGCAGTTTGTAGATCCTTTGTCAGTGTCAGCCATGTGGATGAGTCACGGCCGTTGCTTAGCTAATTTGCATAGAGTGGTTTTGGATCAAAGAGCTGCCCTCACCAAACATCCAAAACTGTAGCACTTAGATCTTGGATTTTCCTGCCCCCAGAACTTTGAGTAAGTAAGCTTTTGTTCTTTATAAATTACCCAGTCTCAGGCATTTTGCCTAGCAGCATAAATGAATTAAGATTATATATATTCCATATTTATCCTAACAAAAACATGTATTGCAGCATTGTTTAAAAATTCCAAAATCTGGGGCCTGTGTAATAGCTCAGCAGTCTAAAGCCCCTGCTTAGGCAAGCTTAGGCAGGTACAGGGGACCACAGTTCAAACCTCCACACTATATACCACGCTGGCCCACCCTTGGAGTGGGCTGAGCCAGAAAAATAAATCCTAAATCTGAGCTGGGGATATAGCTTAGTGGCACAGTGCCTGCCTTGCAAGAGTGAGCTCTTTAGTTCAATTCCTGATATTGAAACAAAACAACAACAAAATTCCTAAAAATTTGAAAATCCTAGCTCACTGGGTATGGGAGAATATCCCTGTAGTCTCCAAACTGTGAATCTGAGGACAGCGATTTCTAGTTCAACCTAAATTAATTAGTGACTTGTTAAGACCCTGTCTCCACATAAAAAGGGCTAGAAATGTATCTTAAAAAATAAATGCATAAATAAAAAATAAATAAGGAAGAAAGAAAAGAAGCTAATTCAGTGCACCATAAGGCATGAAGGACATGATTATACAAGGAATACTATAATCGTTATAGTGAAGAGAAAGTATGACAGAAGGTTTGCAAATACTAAAATAGTATTCTATATTATCTACTAATATTTTGTCTAACATATTGTTCTCCATGTTCTGTTAAATCAAATCTCTCTTTATTGAGCTAATTGTTCTTTTACTATAATTTTTGTATATTCTCTAAAGACTAGTTTACTTATATCGTACATATTGGAATAAACAGAAATAAGCGAAGTATAAACATATAGGTATTTTACCCTCTTTTTCCAAAGTAGACATTTTTTTTAAAGTGAATAAGATGGGGAGGTGAATTCAATTCAATCAAACTATGGATTAAGATAGAATCTATACTATCTATCTATCTATCTATCTATCTATCTATCTATCTATACCCTCTAGAAGTTACATGAATATGGAAGCATAGAATGCTTCTTAGGTGACTTTCGAACTTTGCTAGGATCTGAAAGCTTTCTCTCTAAAGTCAAGGAACAAGACAAGGATGTCTGCACCCACCACAGCTGTTCAATAAAGTGTTGAAATCACTAGCTAGACAAATCAGACAAGAAAAAGAAATAAAAGGGACACATACAAGAAAGGGAAAAGTCAAATTATCATTACTCACAGATGACATGCTTTTCTGGTAGAGACCCAAAAACTTCCATCAGAAAACTCACAGAATTAATTACCAAATTTACCAGTGCGTCACAAAGTCAGCACTGGAAAATCAGTGGTATTCCTGTACGTCACTGATAAACTCACCAAAAGAGAAATTAGGAAATGAAGTCTCACAATAGCAAAGAAACATAGAATACCTAGGAACTAACCTAACTAAGAAAATGTAAGATTTCTGCAATGGAAACTATAGTATTTTGAAAAAGGAGGTCAAAGAGTACATCACAAAATGGAAGATATCTTCTGATTTCTGATAGGCAACACCAATGTTATTAAAGTGGCCATACTTTCAGGGACAGGGAGATGGCTCAATGAAATAAGCACTTTCCTGGCAAGTACAAGGGCCGGAGTTCAATCCTTGGTTCCACCAAAAAAGAAAGAAAGAAAGAAAGAAAGAAAGAAAGAAAGAAAGAAAGAAAGAAAGAAAGAAAGAAAGAAAGAAAGGAAGGAAGGAAGAAAGGAAGAAAGAAAATGGCCCTACTTTCAAAAACTGATACAGATTCAAACCAATCTCAAATGATAACAGTAGGAGTCATCACAGAAATAGGGAAAACAATTGTAAAATTTATATGAAATCAGAAAAGATCTAGAATAGCCATAGCAATCCTGGGCAATAAGACAAAGGCAGAAAGAATCACAATTCCTAAATGCATGTTGTATTAGAAAGCTACATGCAGAACCAACTGTCACACACTCAGCTGCCTGATCCTTGGCCAAGAGGTCACAAGCTTCTGCTGAAGGAACGATTCCCTCCTTAGCAGGTGGTTTGGAAACCCTGGCTATCCATATGCAGAAGATTTAGTACCCCTGACAATGTACTAAACTAAAATGAAGATAATAAATTTGTTATGATGGCAGCCACAAGAAAAAGTAAAATTCAGCTTCGAGAATGCACTGTGACTGACCAATAGTTCCTATTTGCACTACTACACAGAGTGTATAGTAATAATGTTGTCAAAATATTTGATAATATTTCAGATATATTATATGGTATATATTTCAGCTCTTTAAAAAACTATAAGCATGTTAAATGTCATATTTACATTTGACAATACCATTGTGTTATGGGTTGTGTCTAGTTTTCCCCCAAAGCCTCATGTAGTCCTGGGGCAGACATCTAGAGTTTGCGATTAACTCATGATCCACTGGGATTATGGGTGTGAGCACTACACCCAGCCAGGGGCAGATAGCATGAATGCAGCTTGAGGGAGACAGACTTGCTCTCTGTAGCCATTGCTGCTGCAAGCGCTCCCTTTTGCTCTCCTGCTCTTTGCCACCTCCACGAATGGTTGCTCTCTGCCATATGCTGCTTTGCCTTGAAGCCAGCTGAGTATGGACTGAAACCTCCAGTAACTGTGAGCTAAATAGACCTTTCCTCCCTTCATTTGAGTGTCTGGTATTTGTCCCAGCAATGAGAGAAGAGTAACTGAGACACACTGGTATGACGGCTACATACAAATAAAAGAAAACTTCACTAGCCAATATATAAATAAATAAATCATAAACTAATACATAAATAAATATTTAAAACTGAACTGGATTAAATATTTAAATATTAACATTGAAACACTTAATTTATATGAGAAGAAATTAGGTAAAAAATTTTAAAGCATAGGCATAGGCAAAGACTTTCTGAACAGAACCTTAATTGCATAAGATAACATAAAGACTAAACAAATGGATCATATCAAATTAAAACAGTTTCTGCACACCAAAGGAAACAGCAGAGTGGAATGAGGAAATATTTTGCCAGCCATTCCTCAAAATGTATGGTAGAGTACCACCCTAAGTAAGCCATACAGTGAAGTCCACAGGACAAAGAAAGACAGCATGGCCCAATCAACTCCTGTGTGTAGCTCTGCAACTGGAACAATTACCATGTATGGGAGACAGGGGAGCAAAAACTACAGAAGCCAAAATCTGCCCACCGAGCCCTGCTGCTTCCTGAAAATAAAGGCCTCTGTATGTGTGTCCTCACTCTCTGGGTCCAGCTCCCTGGGCACCTGCAATCAACAGACCCTTCTCAGAACAAGAAATAAAAATAACCAATAAACACATGCAAAACTGTTCAGCATTGATGGCCACTAGAGAAATGTGACTCAAAACAAGACTGAGATTTCACCTTACTCCAGAAAGAAAGACTGCTACCAAGGAACCCGATAACAGGAAATGCTGGTATACCTGGGGTGGGAGAAACATTCTTCATTGTTCTTGGAGTATAAACTAGTACAAGAATTATGAAACTCATGGATTCCTCAGTAAATTAAAACAAGCAATTTCATTTCACTCAGATATTCTTCTTTTAGACATCTTTCTGAATGAGTTAAAGACATTGTATTACAGTCTGCATATCATGTTTATAATGGCCAAATCATGGAAGTGGCCTATATGTCTATTAACAGATGAATGGATAGATGTGCTCATACACAATGGACTACTACTCTTCTACAACAAGGATAAAATTAAAGCATTTGTAGGAAAACGGTTGTACCTTGACACCTTAATATTCAGTGAAATAATCAGATGAAGGTTAAATATGGCATCTCTTATAAGAGAAACCTAAATAAATTGCAAAGAAAAAGACAGATGATAGGAATCAGAAAAAGAGATGAGGGGGAGGAGAAAGGAACAGGAGAGAAAGAAAATGTATCTAGGAGGGAAGTGAATAAGAAAGAAACATAAAAAAGAAATAGGACACATCATGCCTAAGTGCTAAATCCTCGTGATGAACATAATCATTACATACTGTAAACAGGTAATAATAAAAAAAGAACTTAGCTTCCACATTCCTGACTTGAATTTTCTCTAATTAAAGGTTTAGTGAATCCAATGTGAAAACCGAGAACCACCTATAACTATTACAAAGACAACAATATACAATGTATTAATTATTGTAGCTGTACTACTAACCTGTTTTGAAACTTTCTCATCGCTACTTGTTTCTCAATAAAATTATTTTTTAAAAAAGAAAAGAAAACAGAACCACCGAGCCGTGCTGTGGGGACCTCCCCTTGGTAGAGTCTGAGGTGCTTCTGTGATGTCTTCTCGCTTCCAGGAGCACACAGCCCATTGAGGGCTCCCAACGTGAGGGGCAAAAGCTGTTGCCGGGAAGCAGGAGGAGGCAGGACCTCCTGTGGGCTTCCGGGACAGGACATCATGCAAATAGAAAACAGCGCTTGCCAGAAATTAAACAGCTGTATGCATGGTCTTAAGTAAGGAAGTCCACAAAATAGAGTAAATCTACAGGGGGGAAAATACAAAAGCTATGTATGAGAATTTCTTTCTAAATACTGAGAATTTTATTTTTGCCAGCATAGTAATTATTACTATTTCTAGGATGGTTAACCAATAGGGGACTAGTTTAAGGAAGTAGAGTTTGTTTCCGTTGCTATTGTCAGCATGTAGGGATTTTTCCTCTTATTTATTCTGTTTTCTATTATATTCCAGTTTCTGATCTGTGAAGTTTTCTGATTTTTGCATTTTAATATTTCTGTAACAAAATTAAATATCTTTGAGCCACATATCTGTGATTTCAGCACTCTAGGATACAGAGACAAGAGGGTTCCAAGTTTGACCCAGTATGAGCAACTCAATGACACTGTATACTTAGAATAAAAAAAAATAAAAATGGCCCAGAATAATGCTTAGTAGAAAGGTCTGCAATATAGCCAAGATCCCCCACATTTATGGTCAAATAGGTCAGCCAGATGGTTCTCTGCTTTAGTTACTTTTCCCTCATTAATGAAACAATATACCCAACACCCAAAGTTAAAAGAGGAAAGGTTTACTTTGGCCTGCAGTTGGTAGAGGTCTTAGTTCATTGTTGCCTGGCTCCAAAGAAAGGCGGCATGGTGGAACAGCATCACTGAGGAGCAAAAAACATTCACAATGGGCAGAGTGGCCACCCTCAGGGCAGGCAGCACTCACACCCTTAATCCTGGCATCACATCCTTGTTCCAAGCAGCTCACATCCAAGAACCAGTCACCTCCAAAAGCCCCACTATGACTGCATGAGGGCTTGGGAGGCATCTAGACATCTAAGGGGGACATCTAGTCAGTATTTAGTACTGAAATCTGCAAATACCACTCCATTCTAAAACTTCACAGAGAAGAGTCATTATGCAATACAGTCTTGAAAAATATTCTAGATGAGTATGGAGAGTCAAAAGTAAGCCTATAAATGAAAAAATAAATGTTAGCTTGACTCACTTTGTCAGTTATTCTCTAACATTTTAGGATAGTTTTGAACTCATAGCTCAGTCTGGCTTTCAACTCATGGCAATCCTTTAGTCTCAGCCTTCCAAATGCTGGGATTACAGATGTGTACACTATGCCCAATTTCTAAAATTTTATATTTTTATACACATTTTCACATATTCTCTCATCATCCTGTTGTTTTATTTTTAAGGTCAAGTAGCACTGCTTAGGGAGCCCTGAAACTTGTCTTCCTCCCTAACCAAGCCTTGCCCAGTATTCTCCATTCTTCTTAGAGGAACTTACTTATCTTTAATGGCTACATCATGGTGATCTGCCTAACTTAGGCTTGCTGAGTGCCCTTTTTTTTTTTATTGTTATCCAATATCTTATAATTTCAATATGAAAAGCATTTACATACACATTTGTTAAGATCTGAGATGGATCTTAACAAAGTAACAAGAGGCAAATAACGTGAACCTGGGCTCCACATAGAATTAATCACATGTACTCTTGACTCCTAGAGTTTACTCTTTGTGGGAAGGAATAAACACAAATTTTCTTAAAGATCATCCAAACATGGATTTACATCAGCTAACCAAGAAGCAAGGGCTTCACGCAGTACTGCCTAGCCTAGTTACCTGCAGCCAGTGGCCACCCTCAGGACTTCCCAGTTGCCCAATGTATTGCTGTAACAAACATCACAAAATTTCTACACCAAAATAAAGGCTCTGCCTTAAAAGTATGTTTTAACTTCATTTCTTTTTAATTAAAACATAGGGGCAGAGGGGAGGTCCAAGCTTAACAAACTAACATTTTAACAAAATAACCAAAATGTAAAATGGCTAAGCTATGTGTCCAAAAATAAAAGGCATTAAAGAATGCCTTTAATATGAGGGAGAGGGGGAATCCTACACAACAGAGGATACAATATAAACATTCTGAAATTATAATTTAAATTTTAAAGATAAAGGCTAAAAAATTTCTCAGCCTCTACTAGAAGTGAATAGCTTCTACTATTAAGTGCACCTGTTTCCCCCAAATCAAGTTTAGTGACACCTGCCAAGCCTGACATCTCTCAGTATTACCACCACACAAACGCTTGTTTGCAGTCCGATTATTAGAGCTCATTCAACATGCAAGCACAGAACTCTGAAGACAAGTTGGGCCAAGTGTACATGAACTCAAAATCCACAATTTCAAAGTCAAAACTTGCTCTGAAATTATGCTTATGACACTCAGGTCACTTTTACTTCTCAGTTAAGATGCTCTACTGCCATCTGATATCTACCCCAATTACCATATGCCGATCTGAGGGGCTGATGATCAAACCAAGAGTTCTTCCTAAATGCCTCAGTAGGGCGATTCCAAGTTAGTCTGTTCCCCGCACCCCAAACGCTCAGGCTAAGCAGAACCTACCAGGCTGAGGACCCAATCAGCATAAACAACAGTGTGACATTTTAACAGAAGTCAATTGCTTAGTGTCATTCAGAGCCCAAGATCTCAAGTGATCTCCAAAATCAAATCTTTATTTTTATAATTGTATAAATGTGATCCAATTATGTCCACCACTACTTTTTCTCAAAGGAAACATGCTATAAATAAACTACATCTGCTCACTGGTGTGTGTGGAACTCCCTAGGTCTCACTGGGCTTAGCTACAGACCACTCACGGTATAAAGTGATTTTTGGTATAAAGATTTTTAGTATGAAGTGTAGCACAATGTTAAGCCATTCTAGCTTCTGCACACACGTTGTACTGCTGGCTGATAATGGAGAACAAGTTGCAGCGTTACACCTTAGCCTAGGCTGCATCCAGCCTTAAATAGCATCCATATCAATTCGTTATCCTTCTTTTCCGACTTCACAGTTTCAAACTTGGGCACGCTGGCAGTTTTTGAATAAACCACCTCAATGTTTTCATCCTCCTCCTCATCTTCACCACCAGAAGATTCTTCCTCTGCCTCCTTCGGCTATTTCATAAATGGCTCCACTTTGACACGAATCTCCTGAGCAAGTTCTTTCGAAATGTACTTCTTAGAGGCCTTTTCTGGCCAGCTGATGACGACCTCCTCTTCCAACAGGTCTGCATCATACAGCTCCTTCAAGACATGTGGGATCTTGGAGAGGAGCTGAGCCTGATGCATCGCCACCACACTCTAAACCATGAAGAAGGTACCGCTGTTGTGACAGAATCTGAGGAAATGACACCTGTATTTCTTAATTTGTTCTCTAATCTTCAGTCAGAACACAAGAGCCCATGGCTTTTTTCTAGTCCTTTTGCTTCAGCAACAATTTCTTTGTCAGATGAGTCAATAATGCCCTCTTCTTTCTTTTTCTTAACAAAATCAAACAGGCTATTCACGTGCTCTTCTACAGTTCTTTCCAGATCGCCACAGTGTCAAGGCTTTGGCAAGGTCACTGATTTCGTCCATCCTGCGCTGCTCCGCCTCCTCAGTTGTATCCTCACCCCAGTCGTCATCCTCTTCCTCCTCCACAGCCCGAGGGGGTGGCGGGGGTGGGGTCTCACTACTGGACGCTGAGCCACTTTCCTTGTCTTTGCCCTTTCTGTTTTTCTTTTCCTTTTCTTTCTTTCCTGTACTACTGTCACTATTCTCAGGTGGGTTTCTGAGAATGAATGTGCAGTTTACGATGTGTGCCAAGCATGCCTCAATAGCCACAGGCTTTACAAGAATTACCTATTGTTTGTTTCTTCGGATTCACATGCAGATCTGTTTCAGCATTCTCACACTCAGGACAGAGAACAAATTTTTTAATGCATCCATCCAACATGTCCTGCAGCTTATTCACCTCATGAGATCCATTAACAATGTATCGCTCGTTCTTTAGATCAAACTGGGTCTGTGCTCCCAGCTCACAACCAAAGTATTTGGTGGGATACGTTGAAGGCCGATTAAGCGCCTTTGAACGTCAACCATGTTGACTGTAGCTCTTGATTCCATTTCCTTTGCCCTCAACCTTGGCGATCAGATGGGGCATCTTGTAGTGATAGAACTGGTCTGAAATGCTGTGGGTGATGTTGACAGACATTTTGGCTTATTTGATTTTATCAATAAGATGAAGAGATCTTTGACTGCAACTTTTTGGAATCTTCTGTCTGGAGAACAAGGGATGACATAAACGAATTCAAGAGTTCTAGGTCTCTGACATGAAAAAATTTTCGCCACTGAGACTGTAAGCTTCTTGTTTGTATGCTGTGTTCCCCCAATACAGGTACCAATGGCTGCACAACAGCTCGTTTTCATCAAATAAAGACATAAGCCAATGTGGCTTGCCATGAACTGGGAGGAAGAGAAGCTGGAAACCGTGTCCAGAGGGGTGGGGTGGACGACGAGCAGAGAGGCTCGTCCTGTGCATCGTCCCACATTGTCCTGTGCACTTTAAATCATCTCTGGCATACTTATAGCACCTAATACAAATTGTTGTGATATTCTATTGTTTGGTGAATAAGGAAAAATCAGCCTTCCCATGTTCAAAACTGTGTCTAGCTACATAGTCCAATTCAGCAACAATGAAACATGTTTTAAAAATTTAACTTCAATCATTAGTTGAATTCATGGATGAGAATCCTGACATATTTCCTAAGCATATAACCCTGATTGTGTAATACTGTTGTCTTGAATATCCATCTCTGTTATAATGATGAATTTAACAACTGTCCATAGACTATTTCTAGGTGTAGAGCTAGTGAGACAAAGAGAAAATGCTAAAGTTTTAACATCTAACTTTAAAAATGTGTTGGTACTTCATTCTGACTTGCAAATCTTTTAATACTTGAGGATATATACTCAAAAAACTATTAAATGTATTTATTGGAATCAGTAAAATCTTAAAATATTTCAATAATATCTAATTTTAATAAATAAACATGAGTTTTGTAGAAAGAGTGCAACCATTAATATATATATATATATATATATATATATATATGCACACACATATATATATGTGCATGCATGCGTGTGTGTGTGTGTGTGTGTGTGTGCAATGAAACTGCATATAAAGTTAACAGAAGGGTCACTTATAAACTTACAAATCAAATCTGCCAAAAGTCCTCAAATGAAAGCTTTAGATTTCACTTCCACATTATAAGAAACACAGGTAATTTCAAAAGTTACATGATATTGTGAGGACACAATCACACAACTGCACAAGATGGAACACTGTAAAAACTAGAGTGTGTCTTCAGTATGTCACTATGACTTTAAAACAAAGAGGAGCTATGGTTCTACATTAAAACATACCTAAAAGACACACTACAATGAAAAGTTCACTGTGCAAAACTGATTTGAACAAACATCTTCTTATGACAGAAAACAAGGACATGATCGATGCCTATGAGGACATATCACAAGGACAAAGGCTTCAACTTAAATGATGCTTGCTTGTGAAATCTGGGACAACTTGTGCATTCTAATTATTAGTGACAAGAATGGGTTTTAAAACTTAATAAATTCATGAGTTGACACTGCCAGAAAAATAACGTTAAAAGAGGGAGGGAAGGGAGAGTTCTTTTCTTTTTTAAAAAGGGAGAGGGGCTTTCTTGTAAAGGAAAAGGGGCTTCATTATCTTGGAGGACATGGAGAGAATTCAGGAAGAGAAGGAATTCTGTTGGGAGCGTTCTTTTCTGAAGAAAGCTTCCATAATTTTTAAATGTGATCACTATATCAGTACTCACAACTATGCTAGTGGATTCTGCTGAGAATCTTCAATGAACTAAAGTCTCTTTAGTGATATATTACTGAAGAATAAACTACTCATGTTGTGTCAAACTCTCAATCATTTGCTTGGTTACTAGTTACAAAGATAAAAGAGCATATTTTAATCAAGAAGACATTTTAACTAAAGTCAAGTTTCTCATCTTCCATAATGGAAAAGCTCACAGTCAGCTTCTTGTAGTGACACAGTAACATTTGTGCCAGGAATGTTGGGCATAAGTCTAACTCTGAAGCAATCATCAGATAAATTCCCATGGAGATATACTTTGCAAAACAGTTGTTCTTTAAAATGATTCATTTTATGAAAGACCTGAAAATGTAGGAAATATTCTTCTGCTTGTTTGTTTTTGTCTTTTTGAGACAAAGTCTCACTACACAATTCAGGCTGGCCTTGAGCTCACTTTGTACCTATGCTGGTCTCAGACTCACAATAATCTTTCTGTCTCAGCCTCCTGAGTCTTGAAATAACAAACATGCGCTGACATGTCCAGCTGAAATAGTCTAGATTTGAAAAGATTAGAGACTAAAAATTATAGCAGAGGATACAGCTGTGTGGTGGTAGCACCTTCCTGATAAGGGCAAAGTCCTGAGAGGCTAAAATAAATGTAATACATGTGCTCTGATTAAGTTTGGGTTGGAAAAAATAATAGTTATATTAGTACAAATTAGAAAATTTACATATGTGGCATGTTTGATGAACATACTGCACCATTGCTTATATTTTCTGAATGTGAAACTTACAATTTGATGTTTTAACAAAAAACGTAGTGATTATTGGGAAGAGCTCACCAAAATATTTAAGCACAAAACATTATAACTTCTGCAACCCACATTCACATATGTACCACTCCTCCTGCTTTGACTCACCACATACTAGTACATATAATGTGTAACAGTCAGTGTGCATATATATTTTGTGTAAGAGTATATATATAACATGCACAGGCAGGGAGAAAGGAGAGAGACTATGTTAATTTGGTAAAAATCTTAAAAGGTAGTCTAGTTGAAAGTTATGAATGAATCAGTTTTCTGAGGCTACCATAATTAAATAACATAGACTAAAGGCTTAAACAAGAGGGATTGATTTTCTCACAGTTCTGGAGGCTGGAAGTCTAGGGTCACTGTTGGCACAGTATGTTTCCTGTCAGACCTCTCTGCTTTCCTCTTACTGGTTTTTCTAGTGGCCATTCCTGGTGCATATGTTCCCTGCTGTCTCTCTGTGTACAAAGTTTCTCTTACAAAGATAGCACTGAGGCTGGGTTACCCTAATCACGGTCCCAAAGCACAAAGCCTCATCTTTAAATTTAATCACCTAAAGGCCCTGTCTCCACACGGTCATGTCTTGAGGGATGGCTGCTCAGGACTGAACCATATGAATTGTGGAGGGATACGATTTGGTCCATAAAGATGGATATTCGTTGTACTATCTGCCAACTTTCTGTATATTTGAACAGTGTCAAAATTAAAAAATCGGCAGAAAAAATAATGATTACAGTGGTCCCGATAGAGTCCACAAGATCAACCTATTTTGAGAACCAGAAATATTTTAGCATGTGTTTATATTCAATTACTTGGTAAGCTGTACACATTAAGAGGAAGTTTTCTGTTGCTGTGTCCCCTCTCCCTGCCTCTCCTCCGCTTTCCTCTTCATTTTTGAAAACAGAATCAATTACAGAAGCTGAGCTGTTTCAGTCAATTTCTGTCAGCTCAGTCTGGTAAGAGAAAGAAAAATTATTCATATCAACAGTCCTCATACACACACATACACACGCACGCGCGTGCGCGCGCGCATGCTTTTCTGGAAACCAAAGTCCTTAAATTAAAAAAAAACAAAAAAAACTTCCCATTATTTTTCAAAAAAGGTCTTCATCATTAACTTATTAAATTTAATATCTCACTAACAAAAACTATTACTAATGTGACAAAGGTTCATCCACATTATGATATGGATAATTGTTATAATCATAGGCTTTGATTTTTTAAAGTGTTTCTATATAGATCTTTTTTCCCTTTTTTACAATTTAGCTCTGAGTAAAATGAACATATTTTCGCTCACCTTTCATTTCCAATTCCTCTTGATAAGTCTCAGTGCTCAGGCTTTTTCACCCCTAGCTGTGATTCGTTGGGTTTTATAACCTCTGAGCATCGTCGGCACTGCTTGTGTGTGTGTGAGAAAGCTCTAGAGAAAGAGGAAAAGGCATCGATGATCCAGGAAGCAATGTGCAGCGCTCCGAGTACTGGACTGACGCCCTGGCGCGAAGGTAGCGTCTGTCTGAAAATAGAATGAAACCGAGGCCTGAACTTCAGTGGAGACACTCCTCGGCAATCTCCAGGCAGCGCCTGGTTTTAGATTTCATCAGCTGTCTCAAAATTTTTTTCACATGTATACGTATTTTTCATGTTAGAGGACCAGAGAAATTTGATTAAAGTTGCAAATATAGTTTTACACCTGATTGGTTTTTCAAAAGTATTTTCTGATTATTAACTTACACTGTTTGTTTAAATGTTTGAGAAATGAAAATATACATGAAAGGCAAACTTACTGTACATAATACTTTATCTCATTGCTTGGGCTTGCTATCTGCCATGAACTGTCTCTCCTCTTTAATGACCCTCTATCATATTCTCCCTGCCAGGGAGCCAGCCAATTATGGACTAAAACCTCTACCAACTGTAAGCTAATAAATCTTTCCTCTTTAAAAATAAAAGAAAAAAACCCCACTATCTGAAGGAAGAGTTGTTAGTATCTAACATGTGTATTACTCAAAAGGCTAGTAAATAAAAAAGAAAAGCATATAGTCTTTCCAGTATGACCTATAATTCATAATCACAAAATTAACTACTTATATTAATTACCTAATCTAAACTATGAATCAAAATCCTTGTTAGTTGTCAATCTTTTATAAAATTCTTTGATGAAATTTAAAGTTATTTATTTTCCTTGATGCTATATGGGCTATGTTCAACAAATATATGGAGTGTTTTTGTCAAATTCCTCAAAATCTCTTTTTGTTTAGAAATTTCTCAATTGCATAAGGCTATTTTCTCAGACAAAATATGTTTAACCAATCAATCATTAATGGTTTGGTTACATTAAATAAATTTGTTACATTATTAGCAGACCATAACTGTATGATATTGATTTTTTGGATATATTTAAGCTTTCTTTGTGTTCTAGTACAATACCATTGTATGGTATGGTATGGTATGGTGCGGTGCGGTGCGGTGCGGTGCGGTGCGGTGCGGTGCAGTGCGGTGTGTGGTGCGGTGCGGTGTGTGGTGCGGTGCGGTGTGTGGTGCGGTGTTTTTAATAGGCAAGGACACCCTGTATCTGCCAGGTTATCTCCAAACCTCACACTCTTAGGCTCTTAGGCTTAACCATCCAGCAGAAAAGTATAAAAGTGGAGGTATATAAAGTAAAGCCATATTAATATACTGAGCTGTGAATGGCTCAAGTCAACAACTTCTGTGGATAACCCACTTCTATTGTGGACTGCTTAGTTGTGTTGGATTGTTTTATTTATTTTTAAAAACCCCCCAAACTCCATAAACACATGGAAATTAAATAATATCCTCTTGAACAACCAATGGGCCACAAAGAACTTTGTTTCTATAATTATAGTTTTTGCAATTAAACAATAAAGCATTGTGTAAAAGAAAAAAAAAGAATAAATAAGAAGTGTCTTGGATTTATATTTAAAGGGCAATAGGCTCAGAATTTTAAAAAATACATGCATTACATATTGGTGTATCACAGTGAGTATAGAGTAACTGCCATGCCTATTTTTAATTTATACCTCTTATGGGTCCATCCTTTGTGCTCTAGATTGTAAATTCCTAATAATAAGAAAATGTTTATTTGTACTTGGTCACTGAATATTTCTGTGTGACAGCAAGGATGAACACAAGCAGATATACATCAGCAAACATCCTGAGACACATAACTGTCTCTTCCAAGGATCATTCAACAGTGTCTGTGGGTCATACTTAGAGTCACTATATTCTAGTAGACAGAGTGGTGAATAAGAAAGGTAGAGATTGCAGATTTTATCTTCCGAGACTACTGGAGTGCAAAAGTGTTGTCTTCTGATTTGAGGAAGAATCAAAACAAAGTGCTGACCTCAGTGCCACTGAACACCCTAGGGCTATCTACATGTTAGATGCTCCTGACCTGTGATATAAGACCTACTTCTCATGAAGTTCCCCATAATGAGCTGTATCAGTATTTCAAGCAATGGTTGGAATATTGCAATAAGCAATCTCTGAGAAGCTTTGACAGTCATTTGATGAAGGATTTCCCTCCAATCTGTTCATAGACTTACCATCATGCCATGCTATACCTGCTAATTTTTTATGGGGCTGGATCCTGAACTCACCATTTAGGTTTAGAGGAGTCAGAATATGATCCTTGGTTGGGTACTGTATTCCCAACAGGGACCCAGTGATGTTTACTGATGCCCTGAATAATGTATTTTTCTTTCTGGACCTACATAAGTCTTAGGACTAGGGTGTCCACTGATACCCTGAATAATACACGCATCCAAGATCCACATTATTCTTTGGACTATAAATCACCCACTGTACCATTTCTCTTTATTGGGGAGCACTGGTTTTCAGAATAAGCTATCTTTACTATTATAGAAAAATTTGAAGCATTTTTTTTTTGTTCTAATCACTATGACCAACTATGATATTTTCAAAGTCAGACTCACTTGCTCTCCAGATTAGGGTTGGCAAAGACATATTTCATCTTTGGCAGAAAACACCCAGATCCCAGATCAATTTCGCCACTGAAAAGCACTTCAGTGCAAAAGTATTTCTCACCTAGAGCATGAACATACATAATTGTTTGGTGATAGGAAAATTGGTTGCCTGAATAATCATCAGACTGTGAACATCACTAGCTACAGGACTGAAAAAGAACAAATGGCCAGGGAAAAGACTTGGTTGGTGTCAGACCTGTGGCTATTGGCAATATTATCCTCACTTTAAAAGGTACATACAGCAACACAATTTCTCAAAGGAGGGAAGCTTTCTTTTAAACTTACAAAACCCTTTTATGTTGCTGTTATTATTCTAATCATTTATGTGATTGTATCAGTTATCTATTGCTGTGTGATAAATTATTCTAAGACTGACCTGCCACAACAGTCCCTTATCGAGCTCCTAATTCTATGACACCAATACAGGCTGGACTGATCAGGACCTTGTCTTTGCTGTTTTTAGTGGGGCTCATCCATGCATTTGCAGCCAGATGCCAGTTTAGAAGTCAGCCAGGGGACTGGCCAGGGCTGCTTTGCCCAGGTGAACTGGTTCACCTACAGGGATGGCTGTTTACTATCAGTTCTTATGCCCAGCTTCATTCTCCAGCAGAATAACACATTCTGCAACAGCAAGGTTCCAGATACAGCAAGGAATAAACCCCAACACAAATTTTCTTCCTTTGTTTGGCTTTTCAAGCTTCTTTATTATGTTTATAAAAGGCTAGTTGTTAAACCCTTATTTGCATGTAGACATCTCACAGCTTTGGATGGGAGAAAAGGCAAAACCACATTGCAAAGGAGCACACATGAGGAATGGGAAAAATAGAAACTATTACTAAATATACATAAAAACCTTTAGAAAATAAAAAGTAAAGCCCAAGGAATTGATCTTACTTATCTAAAATCAGATAGGACCTGGTAGTGGCATTGATGTCCAAAAATTTATATCAATATCTGTAAATTGTGCTCTTATTTTTGCATTATGTCACCAGACCAAAAAGTTATAATATTATGATGAACCTATTGTCTTTTCATCTGCTACCACTAAATGTATAGATTTTTGGATAAACAGTTGACATTTGTTCACTGTCAATTAGACAGCTATACAAACACAATCCAAAATGCATGGTATCCTCTTTCTCCTCTGGAATACCTCCTAAGAAGCCAATATATATTTGCAATTGAAGTGCTTTTTACAAAATATCTGGCTAGTACTACTTAAAACTATCATTCATCAAAATAAGGGAAATTTGTCATACACACAGACACCAAAACACACAAACAACTGACAGCTAAACATAATATGGTGTCCTGATAAGCCCTGGAACAGAAAAAGTAGGGAGAAAGGAGGAAAGCAAAGGAAGTGTGGAATTTGGATACCAGTAATGTGGATACCACTATTAGACTTACTTGTGACAAATGCTGTATCATAAATTAAGAAGTTGACAATAGGGAAACAGGCTGTGGAGTACATGGGAACTCTCTGTACTCTCCTTTGTGTTTTCCTGTGAATCTAAAACTAATCCAAAATTAAAAGTTTATAGTCATGTCTCACCAACAAGCTGTGGTCTGAGAGGTGATTTTAATTTATTGAACATTAAGCACAAACTCCTAGGACATTACCAGGAAATATAATCTTTTTTTTTTTTTTTTTTTTGACACGGTCTCACTATGCAGTGCAGACTTGTCTTAAACTAATTATGTAGCCCGAGCTGGCATCAAGCTCATGAAGATCCTCCTGTCTCAGCCTCCCAAGTGCTGGTATTATAGGCATACATGAAGACTCCCAGCTCAGGCAATGAAATCTTATGAATTTACTATAGGGTAGCAGTCAGCTGTTGACCAAGATGTCATTATGCAGCACATGACCACATTTAGATGTTAAAAACTATCTTGGATCAACAGATACATATTATAAATATATATATATATATATATATATATATATATATATATATATATACCTTCAATTCGAACACAATTCATTTTCTGAAGAAATGACAAGAAACAGTTCTAAAAGAATAAATAGCACTTGCCCTTTACCTACCAAGTAAATAAAATAGAAGCCCATATTAAATCAAGAAAAGTCGTGCCGGGCGTGGTGGCGCATGCCTGTAATCCCAGCACTAGGGAGGCTGAGGCAGGAGGATTGTTGTGAGTTCGAGACCAGCCTGAGCTACAAAGTGAGCTTAAGGCCAGCCTGAACTACACAGTGAGACCCTGTCTCAAAAAAGACAAAAAAAAAAAAAAATAAATCAAGAAAAGTCACAAACTTAGGAGACTATGACCTATTCAGGAAAATAGGATTGAAAATACAGCCGTATTTTCTAGTTATGTCTTTTCATGAGGCCAGAAAAGAATAAGGAATTATGATCCGATGTGTTTACCAAAGCTATAAGAACTGGTGGGAGACTTGTGGCATGGGGATTTGTATGGAAAGGAGATTTATTTTTCACTGTGAGTCATTTTGCCTTTCAACTTCTGTATTCTGTGCATGCACAATTAGCTATGCTTAAAAAATTAATTTGCAGTTGGCTGTGTTTAGGAACAGCAAATATAGCTGAAACACTGAATGCGGGTGAAAGTCTGCCTCTTTCAGCCAAAAATGACGAGACTGAGCCGAGTAAGCTGTATAATCAGTGACCAGGTAAATTAAGTCAGAGAATGGAATGCCTTTCTATGCCTGGCAGGATTTCAAGACTGACACCATCTCGGCATCTGACTCATGCCAAATAGTACAGCCAGGATTTAAAAACTAATCATAATACAACTGTTCTCATCTATGACCTTTCCATCATGAAAATTAAATATCAGCAGAACAAAAAGACAATTTGATAGCATTCTTATGCTTTTTTCACATTTAAGTAAAACCTTAAGAATGTATTTTGACATTCTCAAGAACCTGTCCAAAAATATCATTATAATGATGGTGGTCTCTGAACTGCAGATTAACACATACTCAGGCTTCACGTATTTTATAATCATAGAGCTCAGAAATATTTATTAGTTTTTAGATCAACAAGGTATGTTATAAATGAAGATTTTCCAAATTATTCTAGGTGTGATTTTATTTACACAAAAGTGCTTCAAGATCGTGCAGAGAGTCCACTGCGCTATGAAGTTTCAGTCCCACCCTTGAGCACTTGTGCCTGGCAGACCCATCACCACAGCTGATGCATAGCATATCAGACGGCAGTAAGGAGACCTCCGCACAATCATTGGTGCGTGAGCAACAGAAGAGAACCTTGTAGAAGTCTGACATGCCAAAAAGTGAAAATTTCCAGATTTTTAGAATTTGATACAGATTTTACGGTCAGCCAAATCAAATCCCTTTATTTCATAAATAAAAGGAATTCAAGCATCATAGAAGTAACCTAATCTGCTTTCTATCATTTAGCAAATATTTGGCAAACAGAGTTTTCAGATTTCTTCCAGCTTGCTTTGTAAAGGATGTATGACGTATGTTATTGTATTTTATAGACAGTCCTCATACAAATTTTGATGTAAAAGTACTAGGACCAGAGAAATGTGAAGAATGTGTGTCAGTTCAACATAAATGAAGTCATGGGGGAGATTTTTGAGCCCAAAGAGAAAAAAATTAAAGTGCATATGAAATGCCTATTTATTACCCATAGACCAAGTGTTTACTCTTTGATTCCCAGATAACTTTCTCCCAGCATCAATTTCACTCCAGCTAGCCAATGACCAATCATTTTTAAGACATTTCCTGATTCAAGTTAATTGTATCTCAGCCAGTCTCTGGGTCATCACTGGGTAAGTCAGTGACTAGATATAAAGAACCTAGGTGTCAATTTAGAACTGAGGGCATCAATAGGCAATGCTCAAGATGATTGTAGTAAGGACAGTTCTGCTCAGATGCCCATCAACAGAAGTAGGGCTAAGCGATGTGTTTTGGGGCCAGGAAAATAGCTCAGTAAAATAAGCATTTGCCTGGTAAGCACAGGGGCCTGAGTTTAATCCTCAGTTCTGCCAAAAAAAAAAAGTATACATTGTTTTTGTATACAATGGAGTACTATTCAGTTTTAAACAAGGATAAACTTAAGACATTTCTAATTAAATGGATGCACCTTGGGACCATACACTTACGTGAAATAAATTGGACATATATGTGTAATTTTTCATTGTTTCTTTAATGCAAGAAACACAAAGAGTAAATAGGAACCAAAATGTAAAATAAGTATTTTGCAGTAAGAAGAAGAGGACCTAGGAAAGGAGGAAGGAAGCAAGCAAGAAGAAACAAATAATAAAAGAAGGATAAGATGGAAACAAAGTTTGCAAAATGAGACAGTTGAAAGGAGGTGAGGGGATTGAAAAAAAAGGAACATGGATAAATCACGTACAGGTACAAATTCCCTGTGATAAATGTGATCATTATACATATTGAAATTGTACCAATAGCCTCTAACCAGGAGCCAACAGACAGGCTGGTACCTGTTGGAACCTCCCCCCTGCCAGCAGACAGGCCTAGAGCAGAACTCCTGGAAGACAAGCTAGGAGTGAGATCCAACCAGCTAATCAGAGGCAGATCACCTTGCCAGTGGGTTACAGCAGGTTTACCTCCAGGGGCTGCAGCAGGGAGAAATGAAGCACAGCAGCCAGACCCAAGCCATGCCCAGCTGGATGAGTTGGAACTCGAATGATCTGGACCTTGTAAGCTGAGACACACTGCTAGACCCGGGTGTATGAGAGTATCCTCTCACTCTCTCTCTCTATATATATATATCTCTCTATCTGTCTGTCTCTCTATCTCTCTATCTGTCTGTCTCTCTGTCTCTGTCTCTGTCTCTCTCTCTCTCTCTCTCTCTCTCTCTCTCTGTCTCTCTCCAGAGGCAACCAGGAGCAACAGCTAACCAGGGTGAATGGCTGCCTGGAAGACTCCAGGTACATAAAGGGGAGGTGATCAGACAGAACTTAGGGGAAATAATTTAAATACAAATTTCCAATTTTATAAAAATTTGTCAATTGCTAAATCTCATTACTAATTATTAATGTTGCTAATTGTAGTACTATAAATACAAAACAGTAACTATATTAACCACATCCTTTGGTAATAATACCTGTAGGTGCTAAAAAAATTACTGCACCAAAATTCTATATCAAAGGTGAGAGGACAGTGCTATACAAAATGATAAAGGAGTAAAATGCAGTACTAGGTCCTGAGCCCACCCAGAACAAATGCAGGAGGCACTAGCATTGAAAAAATTGGATGCCACACTCCTGAAATCTCTGAAGTAATATAATATGAAGTAAAGAAACAACTGCAGAAATGTAGAGGAAATCAGATTAGAAATAAACCCTGAAGTAAAAAACAAATGGTAACTAATGAAAGAAATACTGTTTTTCTAAAGAACCCACGATAAAAAAATAAAAGAGAATAGAAAACTGATGGAATCTTTGAATGAGCAACATAGGAAAGAATTGGAATGCATGAAACAGATTCAAAGAGATATCTAAGAAATTAATATCTCAATCACAAGCTGGCAAATCCATCTGAATGAAAGTGAAGATAGAATTTCACTTGAAGACACTGCACACCTAGTGAAAGGTAAGGAGAGATCGCTTAAAAACAACTAAGTTTGAGGACATAATAAAACAGCAGTAAGATGATGCAAAGTTGAACAACATAAGATTAATAGGCATCAGTGAGAAAGGAGTTAACACAAGCAATATAAAAAGAATATATGGGCAGAAATAATAGCAGAAAACTTCCCAAATATGGGGAAACAATCTGACATTCAGGCAACCAAGGCACATAGAACTCCAAATAACACCAACCTAAGTAAATCCACACCCAGACATATAATAATCAAGATCCCAGAAATGCAGCACAAGAACAGTTTACTAAAAGCTGCTAGGGAAAAGACACAGGTCACATTGAAAGGAAAACCTATGAGAATAATGGCAGATTTCTCTTCAAAAGCCATCAAGTCAAGAAGAGCCTGGATCAAGACTTCAAGTCTTGCAACTAAACAAATTCCAACCCACACTGATGTGCACAGCAAAATTCTCTTTTAAGTCTAATGGGGAAGTGAAATATTTCCCTCACAAAGAACAACTAAAGAATTTCATGATGACAAAGAGAACCCTACACAAACTACCGAATATTTTTTTTTTTTTTCAGAACCAAGTATTGAACTCAGGACCTTGCACTTGCCAGGTAAGCACATATTCTATTGAGCTATCTCCCTGGCCTGAATGAAAGATATACTAGAGAGGAATCAAAATGACCATAAATCCACAAATAAAGGAAAGAATGCATCAAATAGGGCAAACATTTAAACACAAGAAAAAAATAGGTAACCAACATCAGGAAAACAACATGTCAAACATAAGTCAATGTATCTCAGTTCTACCCATTAATGTAAATGGTCTCCATTCGCCAATTAAAAGAAATAGACTGAAAGAGTAGATTAGGAAGTAAAATACAACGATATGCTGTATACAAGAAACACACTTAACCCATAAAGAAATTCACAGGCTGAAAGTCAAAGGATGGAAAACAATTCTACATGCCCCAGGACCTCAGAAAATAGCAGAAGTAGAAATCCTGTTCTCAGACTACAAACCAAGAATGATCAAACAAAATCAAGGCCACTATATATTGGTTAGGGGAAAATTGTAATATAAGAGAAAGAAGTAACAGTCATAAATATGTATGCACTAAATATGGGAGGCACCCAAGTATATAAAACAAGTTTTTTATTTGTTTGTTTGTTTGTTTGCATGCATATGTCCACCTTAAGAGTGCATTGATGTGCCATCTGTGTTGGAGATCAAAGTGTACTCTACTGACCTGACAGAGTTTTCCCAAGCAGGTGGTTTAGACAACTGAGCTATCCCTCCAGCACCCAAGAAAAGTCTTAATCGTCATGAAAAATCTGACATCTAATACCAAAATTTTAACAGGAGATTTTAATGCCTGTTATCCATAAAGGATAGGTCAAGCAGACAAAAAAATTAGTGAAGAGATAGCAGAACTGAATCACTCCTTTGAACAAATGGACTTAGTGGACATATACAGTGTACCACCCAACCACATCTGAATACACATTCTTCTCAGCTTCACGTGGGAAGTATTTGAAAATAGATCACACACTGTCCATAGGACATGCTTAAGCATATGCAAAGAAACAAAAATTATCCCATGCATATTGTCCCATGCAAATTATCCACTGACCACAGTGCAATAAAACTGGAAATAAATGACAAAAAAATCCCCACAAAAATCCCATAAACACATGGAAATTAAATAACACCTTTCTCAGCAACCAATGGGTTACAAATGAAATTAAACAAGAAATTAAACAATATCTATAATTCAACAAAAATTCCAACAAAACACATTGGAATTTGTGAAATGCAATGAAAGCAGTACATAGAGGGAAATTTATAGCTATAAACACACATTAGGAAAATAGAAAGGGAACAAATAAATACCCTAATGGTGTACCTCAAGCATCTTTTATAAAAAAAAGCAAACCAAGCCCAAAGCCCAGTGACAGGAGGAAATTATAAATATTAGAACAAAAATTAATACAATTGAGACAAAGAAAACAATACAAAGAATTAATGTATCAAAAAGCTGGTTTGTGGGAATATTAAATAAAATTGATTAAGCCCCTAGCTGACTGCATCAAGAAAAGGAAAGAAAAACTCAAATTCAAGCAATAAGGAGTGAAAAAGTTAAAATTACCACAGTGCCTGTGGAAATTCAGAAGACCATCAATGGCTACTTTGAAAATCTTTATTATTGCAGAATTGAAGATACAGGGAAACAGAAGAAATGGACAGATTCCTAGAAAGGTGCAAATTATCAAAATTGAATCAAGAAGATATAAGAACTTTCAATAACCCAAAATCATCCAATGAAATTGAAAATGTAATAAAAAACTTACCAAAAAGAAAAGCTCAAATCCTGATGGATTCATAGTTAAATTTTACAAGAAATTTACAGAAGATATAATCCCTACACTCCTCAAACTGTTCAATGAAATTGAAAAGGAAGAAATACTCCCCAAAATCATTCCTGAAGGCAAGTATAATACTGATCATAAAGCCAGAGAAAGACTCAACTGAAAAGGAGAACTATAGGCTAATCTCCCTCAGATACAAAAATCCTCAATAAAATCCTAGCAAATATATACAGAAAATCATTAAGAAGATTATAGACTATGACCAGGTAGGATTCATCCCAGGGATGCAAGGATGATTTAACATATGCAATATATAAAGGTAACACACTATATCAATAGAGCCAAATCCAAAAACCATTTGATCATCTCAATTGAGGCAGAAAAAGACTTTTGACAAGTCCAAAATTCATTTATGATCAAAGACCTATAGAAAATTGGAATAGATGCCCTCTACCTCAATCTGATAAAAGCCATCAAAGACAATCCAAAGGCTAACCTAATTTTAAATGGGGAAACACTGAAATCTTTTTCTCTTGGATTAATACAAGACAAGGATATCACCTAGCACCACTACTACTCAAATAGTTCCAGATTCATTAGCTAGACCCATTAGATGAGAGAGAAACAAAAGGAATAGAATAGGTAAACAAGCAATTAAACTATCATTATTTACAGATGACATGGTACTCTACGTAGAAGACCCAAAAAACTCTACCAAGAAACTACTAGAATTAATAAACAAATTCAGTAGCATAGCAGCTTATATAGTCAATACCCAAAAGTCAATAGCATTCCTCTACACAGATAACAGACACACTGAAGAGAAATTAGAGAAATAATACCTTTCACAATAGCACCATCAGAAAATGAAATACTTAGGAATTAATCTAACTAAAGAAGAAAAAGTTCAATTCAATGAAAATTGCAGTACTCTGAAAAAAGAGATTTAACAGAACTTCAGAAAATGGAAAGATATTCCTTGTTCCTGCATAGGAAGAACCAACATTGTGAAAATGGCCATATTCCCTAAATTGTTATACACATTTTATGCAATCCTTATCAAAATATTATCAACATACCTCACAGACCTACAGAAATCATTCTGTAAATTTGTTTGGAACCAGAAAAAACCTAAAACAGCAAAGGCAATCCTGGAAAACAAAGGTAGGGCAGGAGGCATTGCAATCCCTAACATCAAATTATGCAACAAAGTTGCTGTGATAAAATCATCATGCTATCAGCAAATAAATAGATCTGAAGATCAATGGAAAGATTATAAAATGCAGATACAAATATAAACACACTCAGCCACCATATCTTTGACTATGAGGCCAAACATGTTTATTGGAAGAAATATAGCCTCTTTAATAAATGGTGCTAGAAAAACTGGCTCTCTACATGCCAAAAACTAAAACTTACCCCCAGTCTATCACCATGTACTAACCTAAAGTCAAAACAGATTAAATATCTAACATTAAAACAAAAACATTAAATGTCCTGGAACAGAATGTAGGTGGAAATCTTGAAGACACAGGGGTAGGAAAAAAGTTCCTGAACTAAAATCAAACTGCATGGGAAATATTTGAAAGAATTAATAACTGATACCTCCTCTCATTGAGAAGTTCCTGCATGTCAAAGGAAATTACCAACAGAAAGAAAAGACAACCCACAAATTTAGAAAAAATCTTAACAACCACTCGGACAAGGGTCTTCTATCTAGAATTTATAAAGAACTAAAAAAAATCAGGGCCCCAAAATTTAAAAACCCAATCCAGAAATGGGCATCTGAGATGAATGCATATTTCTCAAAGGAAGGAATAAATGAGGGAAACAAATACATGAAAAAATCTTCCAGATCACTAGCCATTTGTGAAATGCAAATTAAAACAATATTAAGATACCATCTCAACCCAGAAAGAATGGCTACCATAAAGAAATTAACCAACAACAAATGTTAGAGAGTCTGCAGGGAAAAAAGAAACTCTTGTCCACTGCTGTTGGGAATGTAGACTGGTGCAACCATTATGGAAATCAGTGTAAAGATTCATCAAAAAACTGGAAATCCCATGCAATCCAGCTATACTCCTTCTGTGAATCTTCCCAAAAGACTAAAATCATCATATCATTGTGATATATGTGCACCTATGTTTATAGCAGCACAATTTATGATAGACAAATCTGGGAAACAACCAAAATGCCTGTCCCCTGATAAATGAATGGAAATGATGTGGTGTTTTTATACAATGGAGTATTACTCAGATATCAAGGAAAACAAAATCAAAGCCTTCATAGATAAATGGGTGCGACTTGAAGATATACTCATAAGTGAAATAAACCAGACCCACATGTGTAAAAATCACATTGTTTCCCTGGTGTAAGAACTCAAAATAAGAAATAAAAATTGGGCTGGAGAGATGGCTCAGTAGAATAAGAACTTCTCTGGCAAGTACAAGAGCCTGAGTTCAATCCCCAGTTCTGAAAAAGAAAGAAAGGAAGGAAGGAAGGAAGGAAGGAAGGAAGGAAGGAAGGAAGGAAGGAAGGAAGAAAAGAAAAAAACTTACAGAAAAAATAAAAACTGAAAGGTATAACACAGTTAAATGAAAAGAAAGAATATTTAAAGATTAAACAATGAAGAGAGAGGAGAAAAGGTAGGAAATAAGGCAGGAGCAAAACCATACATTTATATATACAAGGCGGATAAGGCAATGGTCCTAAGAATTTCCATCAGCTTTTTGAAAAAAGCAGTTAGTAGATAGAATTCTCACCCTGAATAACTCTATATACTTATTTCCATGAACTAAGCAACTACATTGAGGTCAGCAACATGTAATATTAAAACTATGCTTGAGCTCAGATGCTGCCACAGACCCGTTTTTGTTGTTCACTTGTTGCTTGGCTTCCCAATCACTGCAGTTCACAATGGAAGAAGAAATCACCACTCTCATCCTTGACAATGGCTGCAGCATGTGTAAAGCTGGCTTTCCTGGTGATGGCACTCCCTGGGCTGTTTTCCGCTCCATTGTTGTCCACCCCAGATACCAGCATGTGATGGTGGGCATGAACTAGAAGGATTCCTGTGTGGGCAATGAGGCTCACAGCACGCATGGCATCCTGACCCTGAAGTAGTCTATCGAGCATGGTATTGTCAACAACTGGGATGACATGGAGAAGATCTGGCACCACACATTCTACAATAAACTGCATGTGGCTTCTGAGGAGCACCCAGTGCTACTGACAGAGGCCCCCTTCAAACCCAAAGGCCAGCAAGAGAAGATGACTCAGATCAAGTTTGAGACTTTCAACACCCTTGCCATGTAAGTGGCTACCCAAGCCATGCTGTCCCAGTATGCCTGTGGGTGTACCACTGGTATTGTCATGGGCTCTGGCCATGTGATCACCCACACAGTACCCATCTATGTGGGCTATACCCTCCCCCATGCATCCTGGCTGGCTGGGACCTGACAGACTACCTCATGAAGATCCTGGCAGAGCATGGATACAGTTTTACCACCACTGCCGAGAGGGAGATTGTTTGTGACATTAAGGAGAAGCTGTGCTATGTTGTCCTGGACTTTGAGCAGGAGATAGCCATAGCTGCTGCTTCTTCCACTTTGGAGAAGAGCTATGAGTGAGCTGCCTGATAGCCAAGTGATTACCATTGGCAATGAGTGCTTCTGGAGTCTGGAGGTGCTTTTCCAGCCCTCTTTCCTTGGTATGGAGTCCTGTGGCATTCATGAGATTACCTTCAACTCTATCATAAAGTGTGACATGTGGACATTGACCAAGGACCTATGTGCCAGCACAGTGCTGTCTGGTGGAACCACCATGTAATCAGGCATTGCTGACAGGATGCAGAAGGAAATCACAGCCCTGGCACTCAGTACCATGAAGATCAAGATCATTGTCCCTCCTGTACGCAAGTACTCCGTGTGGATTGGTGGCTCAATCCTGGCCTCACTGTGCACCTTCCAGTAGATGTGGATCAGCAAGCAGGACTACGATGAGTCAGGCCCCTCCACTGTGCACCGTAAATGCTTCTAAATGAACTGAGCAGGTGCCAGGCACCGGCTTCATGAGCTGATTCTGAAGTGTAATTTGGCTTGGCAAATGTACAAACCTCATGCTAGCTTCATGAAACTGGAATAAGTCTTTGAAAGAGATTTGTCCTTGAAGCTTGTATAAGATATCAATACTGGACTGTAGAACTTGCTGCTGTCTTTGACCTTGTATTCAAGTTAACTGTTTTTTGGTCTGTTTTATAACCTGTGCATGTCTGCGATTCATCTCCTTAGTTGATGTCTTTTTGTTGGTCTCACAGGGTGGAGAGTCTGAGCCTTATGACCCTGTTTCCATTGATCATCGTTTTCCCACCTGAATCCTGGCAGTGGTTTACTTGCTTTGAGTTGCAAACAGTTTGCATTTACATCTGTAACATTATTCATTCTTTTAATTTATGTAAGGATTTTGTTTTATACTGACTTCTTTAAGATGACAAATTTTGGTTTTCCACTACGAGATTAGGCCCCTGCAACATGTTATTGTATAAGGAGAAATAAAGTACTGCAGTACATGAAAAGAAAAACTATACTTGAAATACCTGTCATTTTGGTCCTCTCAAAGTGTATTGCTTTTAATGTCATATAAGTTATTGCTACACTCTTTAAAGAAATTTTGTAAAATAGCTAATAAGGGACCAGGGAGATGGCTTAGTGGAATAAGCACTTTCCTGGCAAGTGCAAGGGCCTGAGTTCAATCTCTGGTTCTGAAAGAAAAAAAAAAAAGCTAATAAAAGAAAATGAGGGACAAAAACAAAATTCAAGTCTTCTTGAAAGCATACAGTAGTATTCAATAATATGACCCATCTTACATAACTATATCTATTAATCTGAGCAAGAGATTGGTTGGTAAAAATAGATAATACATCAATCACTGTTAATTAGCTATTCTAATTTTGAAAAACTGTATCATATATATTATTATATGTTACTCTCTGTCTTTGCTTTTGTTTTTCTTGATCTTGTATTTACACTTCCAAATAAAAGAAAAAAAAATTTTTTTGTATTTTTTTTAGGGAAGGGTCTAATGGTGTTGAAGGTCTCAGTACTAGATTGGATTCATAGTGATCTGCCTGTTTACAGCCTCCCAAAGGCTGGGATTATAGGTGCATGCCAGTCTAATAAAACAAAATTATAATAGAATTTTTTTAAATAAAATGCTTGGAGAGATTTGAAAATAAATTTCGTCTGTGAAAAAAATTGTACCAATAAACTTAATTTTAAGAAATCTAGATTATACCAAATAAAGTATCAGCATTTCCTTAATTCCTAAAAGAATGGTATTTTAATGTGCTCTGGTTTCTACTACAGCACACCTTAGAACAGATCTCTTGTAAAGAAGATGAATGTGCTACTCAGTGTCTAGGTGCCAAGGAGGCCAAAATCAATATTGATGTCTGGTACCACTTTGAATGGTTGCTTCCTGGGACTTCTGTTATGAAAGCACCAAGCACATTCATGAGGGTAGAACTCTTGTCACCATCATTTTCCGTAAGGTCTGATCTCTTTTTTTGAAAGGTAGAGTGCCCTGCTGTATATCCCACACTGGCTTCAAATTCAAAAGTGGAATCCTCCTGCCTTTCTTGGCTTCCCCAGGGCTGGGATTACTGGCCTGTGTGCCACCACACCCCATGTGGCAGGCTTGCTTGCTTACTTGTTTTTCTTTCCTTTGCTTTGAGCTAGATTCCGTGCAGAGACAGGTGTCTTTGGCAGGGGAGGGGACACCCTCCCAATATCTTTTCAGACAGGTCTTTAGGCCCCCACCTTGCTCCAGGCCATGTTCCTCATGGCCCTGGCTGGCTAGCAGTGATAACTGTGCTCTATCCTTAGAGCCAGAGTCTTCTGTCCCATAGGCCAAAAAGAACTGACCTGTGTGCTTAAAGGAAGATTCTGAGTTCTATATAAGTTTCTTGCCATGGTGGGCACTAAGCCCCGAGGCTCCTTCAGTCCTTTATACCTATGTTATGCTTTTCTACTAAAGGCTTTCTCTCTTAATTAGGATCTAACAAATGAATATTGGGGGAACATATTCAGAACATAGGAGGTGGAGTGAAGTTTTCAGACCTGATTTTCCAGATCTATGGCCATACCTGGAATCACGTTTTCATTTACTAGATATAGCAAAAATAATTATTTGAGTTAGTTGTAAACCACTTTTTCCTTACCAGAATTATTCTTGACTATTAGATGGCCTCTGTGGTGGCCTATGCTGTAGAGTCACCTTTGGATTTTTTTATTAAAAATGCAAATCAGACATCCTGACAATAATTAGATGCACATATGAATAGTGACTTCTGAAAGGCAGATGCTTGTGAAGGTCCTCTATCATATTTCACTGGCATTTCTTTCTTTTAGAGAAAAAGATCTGTCCAGATTTTCTTGTGGCCTTTGCTCTTCAGCAAGAGTGAGAGCAGTGCCACCCACAATCTCCATGATTCCCTACTCTAGCAGCCTGCGGTGTGTACTTGACATTTCAATTTTTTGATAGAGGTATTTTGATGTTGTCTTTTTATGTGTCCATTTTCACTCTGACTGAAAAATAAACATTAAGCTATGCTCTCAAAAGTCATGTTTTCATCTGCTTATAAAAATAAGCAAGAGTCTGCTGGTTATGAAGGTGGATTCTTGATTTCATCTTTTTAGTTTATATGTATGCTGAAATGATATAAAACTAAATGTGAATTAAGGAAATGAGAGGGTATTAAAAAAATCTTTAGAAAAAAGACAACAGTGGTGAAATGCTTCCCTCAGGCTTTCTACAAAGCAAAACTTTGTAAGTAGACATTATCTTCAAGGAGCTCATCACATAAGAGCTAAGTTATGTTTCTGGGATGGGACACGTTGTCAGTAGAAAGCCTGAAGACTCAGGTGCAACAGTGGCACCCTTTCAGCCCTCCTCTCTCCACTTGCCTCTTTCACAGGTAGGTCTCAGGATAAAAAGACTAATTTGTGTTTTGACAAAAGTACATGAGAATGATAAAAACTGTTCAAAGATAAAAATGATTTATAGAAAAAAAATCACTTTCAGAGACAAGGAGATAGCTCAGTGGTCTAAGTGCCCGCCTAGGAAGTGTGAGGACCTGGTGGCATGCCGTACCAACCACTCACTGCAATGGCCACCAAAAGCAGGCAAGGTATGCATCTGAGCTGCATCTCGAGAACCTATACAGAATAAATAAATACACAAACATTTTTTTAAAAGGTCACTTGCAGGGCCAAGGAGATGGATCAGTGGAATAAATGCTTCCCTGGCAAGCACAAGGGCCTGAGTTCAATCCCTGGTCCTGAAAAAAAAAAAAAATTGCAATTGAATTAACTTAATATTGGGAGTCATGATGGTATTATGATTGCAGTTTTCTTTTTTTTGTCTAGTGATACATATTAAAATAATTGCAGATGGTAAATGCCTGAAATTTCCTTCAAAATATCCTTCCTCCCCCCACACACACCACAAAAGAGAGTTCTATTGCCATTTTTGAAGCAAAAGAGCAAAACATTGGCCGATTTATAGAGTTGGAGCACAAGAAGATATCATCAATCTTTCTGCTTGTCTTGTCTTTGTAAAAGGAGATGCATTATAAGGCATGTGGTCACATGCTTATGCAGTCACAGAAGTCCCACAGTGAGCCACCTACAAGCACAGCCATAAAAACAGTGGTGTCTTTCAAGTCTGAAGCCTGAGAGGAGGGTGGGGTGGAATGGTACTGGTGCAGTCATGGGACTTTGGGACCAAGTTAGAAGGCAGGTGACATGCCCCGGTTTAAGCAGGCAGAAAAGAGGACACAACTTAAAAAAACATGAGGCCAGGAAATCAATCTCTGGACCTTGCACATAGACCTGCATCCCCAACTCTGCATCCTCAACTCTTCTCTACTTTTCTGTGTATGAACTTTTCCACAGTAGGCACTGACTCTCATGCACCACACACAAGACCTGAAGCAAACACTACATACACAAGTCAATTTAAGAGTTGAGCTGCAATGAGAAACCAAATCAGGCATAGTGGTGCATGTCTATAACCCCAGCACTCAGGAGGTTGAGGCAGGAGAATCACTAGGAGCTTGAGGCCACCTGTGGCTACACAGGCAAGAAGTTTTTAATTGCTGGCCTGTGCTACAGACCTTGTCTCATTAAGAAAAAAGGAAAGTAGCTGCTGGTGTCAACTTTGTGTGATTACATATTGTTGATATCTCCAAGTGCACTGAGTGACAAGGAAAATTGAAACATTCAAGCAGATCTGAAGATTGTTAACTAATGAATTAGATTATTTTTTTCTGTTTTAGTAGTGATGGTCTTGCTGCTTGCTATGAGTGATCCTCCTTCTCACAAGGAGAGAGAAGTGGTGACTGTCACCTATGGGCCTGAATTTTCATATTCACTTTCTCATTCCAGGGGCTAATGAGAGGTGATAGCAACCTGACTGTTGTGTTAATTTTATGTGTCCACTTGACTTGGGGAAGGGATGCCCCCAAATAACTGGAAGAACATAATTTCCAGGCATGTCTGTGAGAGCCAGCATTTGAACCAGTACCTGCACAAAGACCTCTTTCAAATGTGTGAGAATACCACTCAATCCAGTGAAAACTTAGCAAGGACAAGAGAGAGAATGGAAGTTCACACCTGTGCCCTGATACAGCTGAGATACCATCTCTGGCCCTCTGCTCTTGGTGCTATGGTTCTCTAGCCTCTGGACTCCAGGCCTCATACAGGAGAACCTACCACCCTCAGCTCCCTGGCCTGCACCCTCAGAATGAGAAGTGTACCTTTGACCCCCCGTCTCCAGCCTCTGAACCTGGATAAAAATCACAGCCCTGACTGTCCAGGTTCCGCAGGTGCCCACAGCAAGTCGTGGGACTTCTAAGCTCTTATTACTGCTTGAATAGATTCTTACAATAAAGCACCTTTTAAGTGTATTCATCTCTGCATATCTGAAACAGAGCTGTTTCTCTAGTGAACCCTGCCAGATAAATAAGCCTTGGTCATGTACATGATGAGAACAAAAGACTGGAAGCATTCTGCTTCTAAGTTTGATCCTTGCAATCTGCATACCTATATGGAGCTGCAGAGAAATAGTTCACTTTTTACTTAATCCAGGGTAAGGTGGTATACTTTGTATCATCTTTTAATGTATCTATCACTATATGAAAACACAAGAACATATAAACACATTTCTACTGAAAAATCACCACAACCATTTAAACAAAAGTACCTAAATTTAACTTATGCATTTGCTTATATATTATAGGGTTCACATACAGAAACTAAACATTAGTATTTAAATTCTACAAGTTACATGTTTAACATAAATGCAACTTTGTGCGTATCTATATGCTTCCAAAACCATATTAATTCACAGAAACCTTTAAACTTATTGTGGTAATAGTCTTGTGGCAATATGCTGACAGTCATTGAAAATAACAGAATTCAATTTCAAGCCTGAACTGAGTTTAGGAATAGAGCTGCAACTGCTGAGGACTGAAGCACACTCCTGGAAGCCTAGCTGTCAGGGAAGCTAAGGCAAGAGGATCCCATGTGCAAGTCCAGTGCAGCCCGTGCAACTGAGGGACAGCAACGCATGACTCAAAGTGAAAAGCAAAAGGGACATGGATTTAGCTCAGTGTGAAGGCCCTTGGTTCAGTCCCCAGTGCTGCATAAAGTGCATGTATTTACATTGTAACAGTTGAATCTGAAATTTTGACAAAAGACACGAGATTTTTTAAATAAACACTGAGTTCTGTGAAATGCAGCAGAATATATACAGTTTACACTGAAGAGATATTTAACCTAACTGACAAATGGTTGATTTTTTTTCTTACAATAGTCACAAATAAAGAATGGTTTAGAAGGAAAAAATCAATTAAAATGATTTCAATTGGAGATTCTAATTCATTACAAAGGAATTACAAAAACAATTTTGAATACACACCTAAATGTGAATTTGAGAGCTATTTTTTATTATGTCATAATCTTCCCATAAAAAATAAATTTGATTCACACTGGATCTAATTGGTACATTTATTCTGAATGAATGATGAAATCTTTAATACAGAAGGCAACTGCACTTAAAACTTTTCAATATATTTAACTAAAAATCTCTCATCTAGGAAAATAATAAACAGACTTGAATCTCAAAGATTCAAATTTCTTTGAGAAATCTGAATAATATAATTTGAGAGAAACACATTATATTATTAATGGAAGTAAATATTTTGTCTTTATTAGGAGATACTGTCTAAACCCATTGCTCATCGGTAGGGATCTGCAAAGCATGTATGGTATAGCCATAAATGAAAGCAGGAAGTAGTTCAGGAAGTAGCAAAGGAAGAGGCTGTGCTGAAGGGTTGAGAAGTGACGAACACCAAGGTACATGACTGGGTGAAAAAGTAACAAGTAGAACAGATGCATCATGGGCTGCAATTACTAACAAAATATATATGGGAATTGTTAAGTTTTCTGGTTTTAAAATACATGAATGAATGCTATACACTGTATTTTTATAAAATAATGCTTGAATATAAGAAGACTGGCTAAAGTTTATCTATAAAAACACTAAAAATAAAAGTAAAGTGATAACTACTCAATTTAATTTTCCACAATTAGTTGAATAAACATGGATATAATTGAAATTTTAAAGGAATGAAAAGATAGAAAAACCAAACTACAGTGCCTTAATAACCTTTACTTTAAAGGAATATGTAAAAACCTGCCTATTTTTTTAGAGCACTAACTTTCCACTGAGCAAAAGATGTTTTCTTGTTTTGTTTTTCTTGTCCAAACCAGGGATTGAACTCATGCCCTTATGTTTGCTGGGGAAGTGTTTATTCCACTGAGCCATCTCCCCAGCCCCTTAGAGCACTAACTTTCATTACTATCACTAAAACCCATCTATCTATTCAGGCTTTGCATTGTCATTTATCAAAAACGAATTTGATTTCAGTACTTGGTTAGCCTCTTTAGAGTGTTTTTTTGCATATCTGCCATATCAGTACTTGGGAGGCTGAGGCAGGAAATTGTTGTGAGTTCAAGGCCAGCTTGTGCTACAAAGTGAGTTAAAGGCCAGTTCAAACTCTAGAACAAGATCTTCAAAAATAAATAAATTGGGGCCAGTGAGACAGTTCAACGGTAAAGAACCTGCTTAGGCTAGCTTAAGCAAAGTGCAAGGACTGTGGCTAGCTTAAGCAAAGTGCGGGGACTGTGGTTCGATCCCCATCACCACAAGCCATGCCAGCCCTGCCCCCAGGATGGGCTGAGCTGGCCACAAAATAATATATAAATAAATAAACAAACAAATAATGTGTTCTCTCTCTCTCTCTCTCTCTCTCTCTCTCTCTCTCTCTCTCTCTCTCTCTCTCTGGAAATTACTAGGAATTAAACCTAGGGCTTTTTTACAGAATTAAGTCCCTAGTCCTTTATAATTTCTTTTTTTTAAGTTTTAATCTTTCTAAGTTGCTAAATTTTCCTGGGATGGATTTGAACTGTGACCCTCCTGCATTGCTTCCCAGAGTGCTGGCATTACAGGCATATGCCACTATACCTAGTCAGAATGGTGTTTTGCTTTGCTTTGTTTGAGACAGGATCTTGCTACATAGTTCAGACTGGCCTTGAATTCACTGTGTAGCCCTGGCTAATCTTGAATTTATGGTAGTCCTCCTTCCTCAGCCTCTCTGAGTGCAAGGGATTATACACACATCCCACTGTGCTCTGCTAGAATGAAAGCAATTCTTCCCATCTTTACTGGAAGAGATGAATCAGAAGCCTGGGTTGAATGATTACTACAATTGTTCAACAACTATGTTACATCATTTTGAATAAATTTTGCTCTTTTTTGATATATCCTGTGACTCTCAGGTTGCTAAACATAATTATATGAATTTTACAGCTAGGAAGAAGCATAGCGCATCTTAATAGTAGTTCCACTCATTTTTATCCAGGCAAAGAAATAGTAACAATGTTATAGGATATATTCTATGGCTGTTTTCACAATTTTGTGGTCATAGATTTCCTAAATATTTCTTTTCCTTTGTTTTCACACAGGAATTGGATTACTGAATATCTCACATTGGTTTGTGTCCTGATATAAATGTTTTTGCTAATTCACCTAAACAAAAATAATTACTAATATTTAGGTGGTCACAGTAAATAAAAAATAATATTTTTAAAAATTTGTGCATGGCCAAGTTAGTGACTGATTTTTAGTTTTGCACAGTGTCAGTATTGTAGCCAAAGAGTTCCAACTGAGGAGTGATTATTGCTGACTTAAAATGATTGAATTGTACTGAAATTTCAGCCAAAAAGGATGAGAATTCCATGATCCATTTCAAAAAGCAAATTCTGAAAATCTTACATTTTAATAATTGCCACATTAATTTTCTTTTTTTTAATGTTTTTATTGAGAAACAAATAGCAATGAGACATTTTCAAATCAAATTAGTAGGACAGGGGCTGGGGAGATGGATCAGTAGAATAAGCACTTGCCCAGCAAGCCCAAGGGCCTAAGTGCAATCTCTGGTTCTGCCAAAAAAAAAGCCAAAATCAAATTAGTCACTTAGGACAGTTTCAATAATTAATACATTGCATATTGTTTTCTCAGTGATTAATTGTTGTACAAGATGCAAACACGATATTCTATTTATAAATACTATTAGAATAGATCCCTCTATTCATTGAATTAAGAGAATGAAGCTGTATATCTATCTTAACCATTTTGAAGAAAAGGGGATACAAAATGGGCATTTATTTGTATCTCCTTTTTTGTTTAGTTTTGTCAATTAAATATTATAGGTGTGTGAGTTCAGCAAAATATCTCAAATAGTCCAGTAGTCCCATAATAGTATTGGGTTTTCCATGTCTGGCAATGTCAGAATTTGTTGACTTGAGTTCTTTACAGGTCAGAATAATAATATAGTTTTACTTCTTATACTTCAGTTTAATACTTTTCTGCTGGATGGTTAAGACCAAGATAAAGCAAGACCTATGTAACAATAATTTGTATCTGATTAAGATCAGTCAAATCCCCTCAGGATTTATCCTGAGACTCAATAACACAGCTAGATCCACCAGCACAGGGGAGTGTAGGAACTCAGCCCCATACTTGCCTGGCCTGAGATTGGGCTGGATCTGTCACATTAATTTTCACCTAAGCAACTCATTTAAATTATCATAAAAATTGTACAGCTGGTTCATTTACTTGCAAACCTCTTTCTAGTCCAATTCACTCTTTTTTTTTTTTTTTTGTGGAACTGGGTATTGAACTCAGGACCTTACACTTACCAGGGAAGCACTTATTCCACTGAGTCATCAATTCATTCTTATTGCAGTTGAATTATATAGAAATATTATAAGCAGGTGGATAGGGCCAGGCCCTTAGAGAGATAGCATGGAGACTACATACCTTGCAGCAGTGAAAGACAACAGGCACTCCCACTGTGGGCCAGATTTGAAGACCAAAGATCTCACAAATGCTCATCTCTCTGAAGAAAAGCATCTGGGATTGATCACCCTCTTGAGGAAGCCAGGAAGAGTCACTAATACAATTGCTATTGGCTACCTGACAAAACTACTTTCTATATTCATGCCTGCTTGCTACATGACTCACTTCCCCAATTGGTTCTGGGTTTAATCAGTTTTACCTGAGCAATGGTGCTTGTAACCTTATTTGTTGTAACCTTATAGCTTTGTCCCTTCTCATGCCTACCTAAGCAACTTCCCATGTTCTCCACCTTAGATCTGCCTCACCACATGGTTTTATTCTATAAAAATCAGTGGAAGCCCAGGTCTGGTTCGTCAGTGGGACTGCCCAGAGCCCATCAGAACTTCATTTCAACCAGCACCCAGGCCCACCTGTGAGTGGAACTTCCTCCATCAGACAGGCCCCAGTGTGTAACAATGCAGCAGAACTCCCTGCAGCGAGACTACAGCTGATCCAAGAGCAGAACATCTTGCCAGAGTCACACAGAGGGTTCACTTCCAAGGACTGCAGCAAGAAGAAGTGGTGCACAGTAGCCAGACCCAAGCCACACTCACCTGGAAGACCTTGAACCTGGTAGATCTGGACCTGGTGCTAAGGTAGTAACACTATCAAAGCTCTACACCAAAGGCCAAAGATAGTGCTGTACAAAAGATAGTGCTGACCAAGAGAAGGAGAAAAATGCATTCTCAGGTGCCTAACCTACAAAGAACAAATGCAAGAGACAGTAGTACAGAAGAAATTGGAAATCACACACCTGAAATCTCTGAAATAGTAGCTTCAGAAGTAAAGAAACAACTTGAGAAATGTATAGAGGAAATCAAACCAGAAATAATTTCTGAAGAAAAAAAAAAGAAATGATAGCTATAATGAAAAAGCTACTAAGTCCTTCTAAAGAAGATACTGACAAAATATATAGTATAAAAAAAATGCTGGAATCCTTGAATGAGCAATACAAGAAAGAATGAATGCGTGAAGCCAACTCAAAGAGCTATACAGGAAATTAAAGCCTCAAACAAGCTGGCAAAGCCGTTTGAATAAAAGTAAAATAGACTTTAAGAACTTTAAGACTCCATTGCAGATGGTGAAAAGGTAAGAAAAGATCCCTTAAAAACAACTAGGATGCAGGAAAAATAATTCAATATCTTCAAGGTGATGCAAAGATGAGCAATGTGAGACTAATAGGCATCAATGAGAAAGGAGTCCTTACAAATGATATTAAAAAATATGGAGAGAAGTAATAGTAGAAAACTTCCCAAATATGGGGAAACAATCTGACATTCAGGCAACCAAAGCACATAGAACTCCAAATAACATCAATGCAATTAAAAACACAACCACACATATAATAATCAAGATCCCAGAAATTCAACACAGTAAAATACTAAAAGCCACTAGAGAAAAGAAACAGATGACATATACAGGAAAATTCTACAGAACTATGACAGATTTCTCTTCACAAACCACCAAGTCAGGAAGAACATGGACTAAAGTATTACAAGTCTTACAAGAAAATAAACTTCAACCCAGACTGATATAGCCTGTAAAATTCTCTTTCAAGTATCATGGAGAAGTGAAATACTTCCTTGACAAAGAACAACTAAAGAATTTTGTAATGACAATGCTACACAGACTACTAAAAGATTTTCTAGAGAAGGATCAAAATGACCACAACTCCATGAATGAGAATAGAAAGAACCCACCAAATAAGGCAAATGATTAAACACAGTAGAATAAGAGCTATACAACAGCAGTCTTTCATTTATTCTTTTGTACACAGCAGCAAAATATTTCCATCTGCATACTCAAATGGACATCTGCACCCTATGGATCATGATTCTTTCCATGTTTACAGGGTGGATATCAAGGAAATAGCAGTATCTCAGTCCCACAAGTGAGTCCTGGCCACCAGTAAGCATAATGGACACTGTCCAAGTCCACTACACACTAGAACTTTGTGCAATATCTTATTCCCAAACTGTTAGAAATGCTGGTCATATATTTGCCATTCCAGTATTTATGTTATGTTTTATTCTTAGTAATTCTTTACTATCCTGAAAACCTTTTTTTAGTTGAATTGTTTTTAAATATTAAATTCTTAATTAATATTTAATTAATTTTCTGAATATTGTTTAATCTTAATTTTTGTTTTAAGATTTATACTGTATCTTTGACTTGCAATCTACTTAAAAGACATGGTTTAGAAACTTTAAAAAGTATATTTCCATTTTCCATTTACTGATTTTTACTTCTGCCTTGTCTTTTACACACACACACACACACACACACACACACACAAGTAAAATATGTATATAACCCAATATAAGATCAATACTGTTTTGTAGAAATCTTCAGTGACCTTTATATTTTTATTTTTGTT
>PVKA01016431.1:0-47940 GCA_004027165.1 Ctenomys sociabilis
TCTCTTTGTCATTTTGTATAGCACTGATCTTTGACCTTTGGTGTAGAGCTTTGGTGCAGCTATAACCTTAGCTTGTTATGAAATTCCGGTGCCAGTCTATTAAGTTTGAGATTTTCCAGGTATGCCTATCCTGGGTCTAGCTGTTGTGTTCAGATCCTTTTTTGCTGCAGCTCCTTTGGTTCCCCTATGTTGGTTCCCAAGGTCAGCCCTCCTGTGTCAGGCAGGGCGTTCCCCAGGTGGGTGGGCCTGGGCTTTGGTGGGTTTTCTGGACTCACAAAAGGATAGTGGATGATCTTATTCACTGAGTAGGCTGTACTGAGCTGGCCAGCTTGTGCTGGGTCCGGGTCTACAGGCCGTAACCCAAGAAGGCTGGGAATGGTCCCTCTGGTGCAGTGGGCCTGGAGCCCTCACTCACAGGTCAGGCTGTGCTGGGTTTCGGTCCGTAGCGTGGCACCGTGGATTGCTGAGAAATGTCCCTCTGGTGTGGCAGGCTTGGAGTTCTCACTCCAGGCCGACCTGCATTGGGTCTGTGGCTATGGGGTGGGACCAGTAATCACCTGGAAATGTTTCTCTGGCACAGTGTGCCTGGAGCTGTCACTGGGCCACAGGAGGTGACGGGCAGCTTAATCCCTGGGAAATGTATCTCAGGCACGACGGGCCTGAGGTTCTACACTCACTGACCTTTGATGCCCAGAGAATCGGGGAAATTCCCACTCAATCAGTGGGCTTTATGTCAGGGGATCCAGGGAGGTGTTGGTGAGTGAGTCCTGAGGTTTCAGGCCAGTCACTGGCTTGGAGGGGTTGGGGACAGGGATCCGCGTAGCGCACGTGGGAAGAAGCCAAAGGCTCTCCCTCAGACTCACCACACTCTCACTGATCTCGGAAGCCTGGTGAGTCCTGTAAATTCGCTCTGGCTGGGCGAGCTTGGCACGGGAACCAGGAGGCCGCTGGAGTCAGCCACTATCTCAGGCTGGTCTCTGGCTGGTCAGGTGTGGGAGGATGGAGCAGGATGGCGGAGTCGGCCACGCTGTCTCTGGCCGGTCTCAGGGGCTGGGCCGGGGTGGGCGGGATGGAACAGGATGGCGGAGTTGGCCACGCTGTCTCTGGCCAGTCTCAGGGGCTGGACGGGGTACCACATCTTTTTCAACCATTCCTCATGTGATGGACATCTTGGTTGTTTCCAAGATTTTGCTCTCACACATTGCACTGCTATAAACATAGATACACATATATCTCTATGATACAATGCTTCAATATCCTTTGGGAAAATTCCCAGTAGGGGGATAACCGGCTTGAATGGGATTTCTAGTCCTACTCTTTTGAGGAGTCTCCACACTGACCTTCACAATGGTTATACCAGTCTACATTCCCACCAGCAGTGGAGAAGTGTTCCCTTTTCCCCACCACTCCAACATTTGTTGTTGGTTGATTTCCTTATAATAGCCATTCTTTCTGGAGTGAGATGGTATCTCAGTGTTGTTTTTATTTGCATTTCACGAATGGCTAGCGATGTGGAACATTTTTTCATATATTTATTTGCTTCTTTAATTTCGTCCTCTGAGAAGTGTGTATTCATCTCAGATGCCCATTTCTGAATTGGGTCTTTAAATTTGAGGGCCCTGTTATATATTAGTTCTTTATATATTCTAGACAGTAGTCCTCTGTCTGATTGCTTATTAGTTAGGATTTTTTCAAAATTTGTGGGTTGTCTTTTCACTCTGTTGACAATTTCTTTTGACTACTGGTACAACCAAAATCAATTGAGTCTGATAAGGCAAAGTGAATGGTATATGCTGCAGGATACTAATCAGCTTTTCTTCCAGATGGTTAACAACCTAAGATCACAAGTCAGAGTTGGAGAAATAGAAGAGCCACAAGGCCAGCCAACATTTTGGCCCTAGCCTTGCAAGCTCAGCGAAGACTCAGGACTTAGGAGAAACTGTACTGCAACATCATTAAACTCAGGTGAGCTCCAAATTTTCTGAACAAGGAGATTATGGAGCCACAGAGGAAAGAGATTGAAGTTCTATAGTGCGCCTGGGGAGAGTCACATGAAAAGAAAACTTTCTTTCAAGCTCTCACAGAGAGCAAACTGATCAAGCATTGGCCGTGACTCATCCACATGGATGTCACAGACAAAGGAACTACAGAATAATGTACAGGACTACAAGATAAACCCTGAGAGGACTTCACTGACCACATAGGAAATATAAAGTTCATGTGTTGGTATATAAGTCTTGATCTATCTAGGTCTTAACCATCCAGCAGAGAAGTATAAAAGTGAAGTATACATCAGGGGGCCATAATATTAAGCTGAGCTGTAAATGGCTGTGGTCGACAACTTCTTTGAATAACTCACTATCATTGTAGAATGCTGGACTGTGTTGGATTGTGGTGTCGAGTTCAAGCACCTAAGTTAGTTGAATGACAATGTAGTGCCCAGCTTTGACAGGTGTAGACAAAGGAAGGGTTGTAGAAAGAAAAAAATCATGATATGTGTGTATAGACAGTACAGCTGGGATAGATAACACTGTGCTTCTACATAATTCTATGAGAGGCAAGATCTTCTCCAATGGTGGTTGGACAGGATATTATGTCGGCTTTTAGTACTATGGTCATCCACTAGGAAAATAATTATTGAATTTTTGTTATAATTCAGGTATAAAATATAAGATAAGTAAGCAGCTACTCTGTTAATTCACTGATCAGAGGTATCTGCTAAAATAATATCTGTAAATATAATATCATATATGCACCTTGTACAATACCAAAACATTATGAAAACAGTTTGCAATTAATTTATCGATTCTGTATTGTTAAGGTGTCTTGAAACTGTCTGATTGACATTTGTACTTCAATAAAATAAAATAAAATAAATACATAAAAAAACAAAATTGAAAGACTAAATAAAATCGATAAGCCCATAGCTAACCTCATCTAAACAAGGAAAGAAAAAAATTCAAATACAAGCAATAAAGAATAAAAAGGGTATAATCACCACAGACCAAGTGGAATTTCAGAAAAGTGTCAGTAGCTACTTTGAGAATCTTTACGCTCACAGAATAGAAGACACTGAAGAAACGGACAGATTCCTCAGAAGGTACATTTACCAAAACTGAATCAAGAAGACAGAACACCTCTCAATAAGCCAATAATAGTCAGTGAAATGCAAGATGTAATAAAAAGCCTGTCAACAAAGAAAAGTCCTGGTCCTGATGGATTCACAGCTGAGTTCCACAAGAAATTTACAGAAGACATAAATCCTACACTCATCATACTTTTCAATGAAATTGAAAAGAAAAAAGTCCTCCCAAAATCATTCCTGGAGGCAAGTATTACACTAATTCCAAAACCAGGGAAAGACACAACTAAAAAAAAAGAACTACAGGCCAATCTCCCTCATGAACATAGATGCAAAAATCCTGAATAAAATCCTAACAAATAGAATACAGCAAGTCACCAAGAAGATCATACACCATGACCACGTAGATTCATCCCAGGGATACAAAGATGGTTCAATATTCAAAAAATGTATAAATGTAATGCACTATATTAATAGGCTGAAATCTAAAAACCACACGATCATCTCAATTGATTCAGAAAAAGCTTTTGCTAAAGTCCAACACTCATTCATGTTCAAAGTCCTACAGAAAATTGGAATAGAAGGTCTCTACTTCAATTTCGTCTATGACAACCCAACGGCTAATATAATTCTAAGTGAGGAAAAACTGAAACCTTTTACTCTTAGATCTGGTATAAGACAAGGATGTGCTTTATCACTCCTCCTATTCAATATAGTTTTGCAATCATTAGCTACAGCCATTAGACAGGAGGGAGAAATAAAAGGAATAAGAATAGGTAAAGAAGAAGTAAAATTATCATTATTTGCAGAAGACAGAATAGTTTACTTGGAAGACCCAAAACTCTCCACCAAGAAGCTACTAGAATTGAGACACAAATTCAGTAGCATAGCAGGATACAAAATCAATAACATTCCTCCACAGAGATAACAAAAACACTTAGAGTGAAACTATGGAAACAATACCTTTTATAATATCACCGTGGAAAATGAAATACCTTGGAATTCACTTAACCTAGGAAGTCAAAGATCTTTTCATGGAAAATTACAACACCCTAAGAAAAGAGATCGTAGACGATTTCAGAAAATGGAAAGATATTCCCTGCTGCTGCATAGGAAGAACCAACATCAGAAAGATGGCCATACTCCCAAAATTGTTTTACAGATTTAATGCAATGCCTATAAATCTACCACCAACATACCTACCAGACCTAGATAAATCATTCCTAAAATTTATCTAGAACCAGAAATCATTCCTAAAATTTATTTGGAACCAGAAAAGACCTAGAATAGCAAAGGCAATCCTAGTCAACAAAGACAAGGCAGGAGGCATTACAATTCCTGACTTGAAATTACACTACAAAGCCACTGTGATAAAATCAACATGATGTTGGCAACAAAATAGACCTGAGGATCAATGGACTAGGGGAGAAGATTCAGAGGCTTCTATGAACACACTCAGCCACCTGATCTTCGACTAAAGGGCCAAACATGCTTACTGGAAGAAAGGTAACCTCTTTAACAAATGGTGCTGGAAAAACTGGCTTTCTACATGCTGAAAACTAAAACTTGTCCCAAGTTTATCACCATTCACTAATCTAAAGTCAAAATTGATTAAAGATCTAAACATTAAACAGAAACACTCAATCTCCTAGCAGAGAAATTAGGAGAAACTCTTGAAGACATAGGGGTAGGCAAAGAGTTCATGAGCAAACATGTATTCACACGGAAACACTAAAGAATTAACAACTCGGACCAACTCTTATTGAGAAGTTTTTGCATGTCAAAAGAAATTATCAACAAAGTGAAAAGACAACCCATAAACTTTGAAAAAATCTTAACTACTAAGCACTCAGACAAAGGTTTGCTCTCTAGAACTTATAAAGAACTAAAATACACTAGGGCCCTCAAATTTAAAGACCCAATCCAGAAATGGGCATCTGAGGTGAATACTCACTTCTCATAGGAAGAAATTAAAGAAGCGAATAAATATATGAAAAAATGCTTCACATCACTAGCCATCCATGAAATTTAAGTAAAAACAACACTGAGATACCATCTCACCCCAGAAAGAATGGCTATCATAAAGAAATCAGCCAACAACAAATGTTGAAGAGGATGTGGGAAAAAGGGAACACTTTTCCACTGCTGGTGGAAATGTAGAGTAGTGCAATCATTGTGGAGATCTATGTGGAGACTCCTAACAAAACTAGGACTGGAAATCCCATTCAAGCCAGCTATCTCCCTACTGGGAATTTTCACGGAGGAACTGAAAACATCATATCATAGTAATATATGTGCACCCATGTTTATAGAAGCACAATTCATGACAGCCAAATCTTGGAAACAACCACGATGCCTGTTACATCAGGAATGGTTGAAAAAGATGTGGTATTTTTATACAATGGAGTATTACTCAGCTGTAAAGAATGATTAACTTGAAGCATTTATATTGAAGTGGATGCCACTTGAACATACACCCATAAGTGAAGTAAACCAGACCCATATGTGCAAATATCATATAGTCTTCCTAGTATAAGAAATAAAAAGAAGAAATACAAATAGAAAGTATAACATCAACTAAAAGGAATTAGGAGAGATAGTGAGGGTAAACTGAACTGCACATGTTGCAGGGTAGCAACCTAAGTTTGCAGATCAAACATTGGAGAAATGGAAAGGCTGCAGGGTCAGCCAACATTTTGGCCCTAGCCTTTCAAGGTCAGTGAAGACTCAGGACATAGGAGAACCTGTACTGTAATGTCATGGAACTCAGTTGTGCCCCAAATCTTCTGATCAAGGAGATTATGGAGCCACACAGTAATATGATAGATGATCTATAGTGTGCCTAAGGAGAGTCACATGGAGAGAAAACTTTCTCATAGGCTTTCATAGAGAGCAAATTGGTCAAGCAGTGGCCATGACTCATCCACATGGCTGACACTGACAAAGGATCTACAAAGTGAGGAACAGGGTTACAGGATAAACCCTGAGGGATCTTGACTGACCCCTTAGATACAAAGGTCACATTTTTTGTTATGTAGGTCTTGCTTTGTCTCAGTATTGACTGTCCAGCATTAAAGTATAATAATGAGGAATATAAAATAAAGCCATAACAATATGCTGAGTTGTAAATGACTCTAGTTATCAACTTCTTCAGGTAACCCACTGCTACTGTAGACTGCTGGACTGTGTTGGATTGTTTTGCTGAATTCAGGCACCTATAATAGTTGAGTGACAATAGAGCACCCATCTCTGACAGGACTAAACAAAAAGTGGGGGATACAAGGGAAGGATCATTCTGTGTTTGTATATACAGTACAGTTAGGATAAATATGCAGAACTTTTGCATAGTTCTGTGAGGAGAAAGATTTGCACTAGTAGTGTTTAGACAGGATATCCTGTCTGCTTCTTGTACTATGGATAAGCACTAGGAAGATACCAATGTAAAAAGTATTATTTATTGAAACTATACTATGATTCAGCTTTTAAAAAAGATATGTATATAGCTACATTCTCTTAATTCAGTGAATGAAGACATCTGCTCTAATAGTGTTTACAGACAGAGTATAATATCTGCACCTGGTAAAACAAATAACCACTACGAAAACAATATGCAATGTATTAATTATTAAATCTGTACTACTAATTTGATGTGAAACTATCTCATTGCTATTCGGTCTGCAATAAAATTATGGAAAATAAAAAAAACACAGGAGGGTTACTTTCACACCACAGAATTTGTTACTGTTTTCCTAATGACTGCCATTCTTTCTGAGTAAGATAGAACCTTAGCTTTGTTTTAATCTGCATTCCTCTAATGGTCGGAGATGTCGAACCTTTCATCATACATTTGCTGAATGTCCTCTATCTTGACTGTGTTACTATGTTGGTTGTGAGGCCATATTATAGTTTGGCAAGAGGGTTTCATGGGTAAAGAGGACACAGAACCTCTCTCTGTGTTACAACTACATGTGAATGTACAGTCTTCTCAAAACATCATTTAATTAAAGAAATACAGTATGCAAAATAAATACCTAACAATGATCCAGGGACAGAGCAGATGCTCAATACACACTAATTATTAAACTAGTGAAGAGTTTGCCTTGAGCGTCCCTCATGCAGTGCATTTATTTGTGTACTAACTCTCCTGAGCACTGCTCAGACAGGTGTCATTTTAATGCATTGATTCTCATATTGTATAAATTTGATAAAGTTGTTTTCATATTTCCTGTTACATTATCTCATCAAAATTAAAGGTAAAATAAACTTTTTGGTTATGCTGTGTTTAAATAATTGGACCAGCAAACAGTTCATTTAACAGCCAACTGGGAAGGAAGTACAACAGCTATGCTTCTAAAATATCAAAAGCAAGAGCCAAGGTGACTAATGTCAGCAAGAGTTATCTTTTATTACAAGAATCAGCAATAGAATTATAGCTTCCAATAGTTTTCCTGACCAACATGTGCCCAGTTAACTAGCCATATTTCTATGGAGTTCAATTGTTCACTATTCTTTTCTAAGAAATGTCTTTTAAATTTAAATACCAGACAACTTTTTGCTTTTCTTGCTAACTGAAACAGGAAACCTTAAAATGGTATTACTGTTAACAAAGAAGCTGTGCAAGAGATCTTGAGATCTTTAAAAGCAGTGAGACTCATTTATCTATTAATAATTAAGAATCAAGTTTAAAAAGTATGTTCTCAAGGATAGAAGATCCCCAATAGCATAGAGAATTCAGTGTCTGCATTTATAAAAGTGTGTTCATCAGCTTTAATATATAAGGCAGAGCTTTCAAACTGAGAACTAATTGATTCTCTTATTCTTCCTTTTCACTGTTCATTAAAAAAAAAGTCAGTATGGTACTCCCTCACCCATTTTTATTAACATTATTTAACATTCATTAAACAACTCATGTATATGTGAAGCCTTGTTAGAGATGTAGAATTAGTTTTGTGTTTTACATGGTCTTGCAAAGGCACCTTCGGAAACATGATTTGCTACTATAATCCACACATGACCATACCCTTTGTTTCACCTTAAGCCAGAGGCAGCTCCAGCTAAATGCCAAGCTTCCCTGAGTTACCAATTTAGACCCTGAGATGCTCACACACATGGTGCATTAGCCTACTGCACCGCTTGATTAGCAATGCTCGCTTGGAGTGGTGTATTGACTCTGGCGTGCACTTACCATTTATCATACTTATGCTCATTTTATTCTTATCCCAATAATGACAGCTTTCATGTAAAATGAAACGAGAAAATAAGATTAATACCTACTTAGTGCACCTTTAACATCACGTACAAACACGCTAACTTCAGAATCAAATGCCTCTTCCCTGAATTTGGATTTTTTATCATCAACACTATTATGTTTGCCTTCATTCAAAAATTATCTGAAGATTGCATTTCTTTAGACGTGGTCAAGAGACAAAGATGGTGGTGACACTGGAACAGTGGGAGAGCGAGTGTATGAATTTGCATGTTCAGTGGGGAGCAGAGCAATAGGATGGGAAACCAGCCCAGCCATCTGGCCAGGACCATGCTCATTTTCAAGTGGAGTCATTTGGGAATATATTGGAGATATGTCTTCAGCTTAGGGGTAATTTTGCAAGTCAGCATTGGCAATTACATCCAAAAGCCTTCCTTCTCAAATCGGAAGGAAATCCAACAAAGAAAATGTTTCTAAATGCAGCTCAATTGTCTTAAAATTAACAAAATAGATGATGTCTGGTAACGTGCCCTTTCTTTCTCAGAAAATTGTAGGTTAGGAATTTGTTGGAGGAACAAATATGAACAGCACGTATGATGTATGTGGAGCCAAAGCCCTATCCCCAAAAGTAAAATGAGATGTAGGACCCAGCAAGGAGGAGACAGGGGTGTGTGAAAATGATCAAAATATGTTTTGTATATGTATGAATCTGCCAAAATGAAGCTCACTAAGCTGTATAATCAGTGAAAAGAATGAATAAGCAGAAAGAAATTAACTTTAAAATCATCACCTGAAGCTTCAGAGGCATGCTTGCCTATCTTGTCACTTCAGTGATATTTTTCTGTCTTGTTGGTTAAGAAATGGTTAAATAAAAATAGCAATGTAGAGCAGCTGCGGCAGAAGGGTGTGCAGGGGTAGTGGAGGTCCAGGAGTATGACTCAAGAAAAACTTGGTGTTCATATTTACACCCAGAAAATGTTGCCTTCCCACCCAGAACTCATTCAGGAAGTGTGCTTCCCTGTCAAGAGTTCAGAACAAATCCTTCACCCTGCCCCATAGTAGTACCAAATAGCAGGTTTAAACAAGTAGGCTGCTGAGCAAAGGAAATCGCTACAGAAAGGAGATGGCCAAAATTGCTACTGAAGATTGACTTGAAGTTATTCTCTTCTTGGTGAATAGATTTATCTGGGATTACTAAACAAAGAGGTGGCCCATTAGGGAAGGTAACATAGTCGAGGAACGTCAACACCGATGAAAAGTGGAGGAACCAACCAGAAATAAATCAAAGGGCTCTTCCTAGTTTCATATAAGGAATATTAAAAGATAACCATTAAAATTGTACTGCATCACATTTTTACCATTGCATATCATTATGGCTACACTTTAATTTTTTATTTAATGTTTATTTGGTACAGAGTCTCACTATGCAGCTCAGACTCATAGTGATCCTGCCTCCCCAGCACCAGGATTATAGGCATATACCACCATGCCCGGCTTTAGTGGCTGGCACAGAACAACCATGATTCTGGGGCCAGCAGGGCATGTAATACCAGGGATCGAACCCGGATCCTTGTGCTTGCCAGGCAGATGCTAGATCACCAAGCTATCTCCCCAGACCCAGCTATACTTTAATTTAATGCATAGTTACCACAGGCAATTTTCATCCTACAAGATATGGCCAGATATTTCAAACCTTTCTCTGGTTGTTTCCCGTACTGTTCATCTAGAGCTATGTTTAACTTCAGCAAATTAACATTTGGGCCAGAAAATTTATCATTGTGGGAGGACTGTCCTGTGCATCGTAAGGTATTTAGCAGCATCTCATGCCTCTATCCCACATATGCCAGTACCAGCCTAGGAGTGCTGACATTGCCAATGTCCTGAAACAAGGGGATGTAAACATAAAATTTGATTTCACTGATAACCATTGAGATGGACAGTAGTACTAATACTGTCTTATGCTGAACTCAAAATTATGACCAAGAGGTCTAAAGAGTGTCTAGTAGAATTATGAATGATATTTGCATTTGTTTCTGAGAGTCAGGGGACATTCCAAAGGCAGGAGTTAATCATAGTTCAAAGAACTATTCACTCTACATTCTTCACACCTGCATGGGAAGACAAACCTATGTGTTCACGAAACAAATACAAGTTTTCCCAAGGCCTTTAGTGTTTGAGTCAAACTAAAGGTTATTTCCTCTATTTTAGAAAGGAACAACAGCTTTTGTTCTTTTTTATTTCTTTCATTCATTTATTTTTGCTTCTTTGGGATTATTTATTTTCCTTCTCTTTTGCAGTTAGTTCAATACATAGGCAACTGAAATAATTTTCAACTGCTCATTGATTTAAAGAGCACTTTTAAAACTCATTCACTACCTGAGCACATCAATTTGGATATTTTCAGTTATCCATGGCTATGTGTGATCTCATTATATTTCTAGAAGAATAAAAACCAGTAATGAAAAAGTGTCATTGAGGACTCTGGCCATTTCAGGAAAAAAGAGTATTAAATTACCAGGAAAGGGGCCGGGGAGATGGCTCAGTAGAATAAGCACTTCCCTGGCAAGCACAAGGGTCTGAGTTCAATCCCTGGTTCTGCCAATAAATAAATAAATAACCAGCAAATCATCCCTGCTCTGGAGGCTGATCATATGATATCACGCATTTCTCTACACACGAGTCCCTGCTACTTACCATTCTTCAGATCAAAACTGAAAATATTTTTGCTGAACTTTTTAAATACTTCGGTGATAGTAATGGTCAGAGCAGTAGAGGACATTTCTAAAATCCAAAAGAAGCTTCTCAACCAATCAACCAGATGTACAAGTGTTTACTCAAATTATTTAAACTCTTGATTTCTGAACATGAGAAGACCTCATCAAGGGCACATGGTTGCATCATCAACAGAGGTGCTTGTAATTTGGCCAGAATGTTCATTAATAAACAGTCATTTTGATGTTCAAGCTTTTCTTTTTGTGGTTTTGAAGGTGGTAAGAAGAATAAAAGCTGCTTTGTGAGTATATTTCATGGACCAGGTGAGATGGGAGGTGAAAGTGTTCACAAATTTTATGCATTTATAATTCCTTCAGGGATTATCACAGTAATCTAATACTGTGCATAATTTGTGTCACGACAAAGGAAAATCATTTACATGCGCTTATGGAGACATGAGGCTGTGACTAGCAGAGGACAAAGTGAAAGACAGGTAACAGGCTCCGGGGACATCAGGAAGTGATACGACTGGCACACGGGAATGCTGGTGCGATGTGGGCCATGGGCGGGGTTCACCTTCCTGAGTCGGCGTGTAATGTGTGAGTGTTCTTGTGTATATGTGCATCTGCATGGGTTTGTTTGAGCTCCATGTTTCGTGTTGTTCATCTCGTGTACCTGTAACTTCAGAGATAGATCATGAGATGAATTTGTTGCTGTAATATTTTTTCAGTGACATTGGTGAGTTGTCAAGGAAGATAAAAATTTGTGGGCCTATATTCCAGCCATCCCATTAATCACCCGCCAGAGGATTATTCTGCTACTATCAATAGTAAATTTAGTACAGAATTAGATAGTGGTAGATTGTCTTCTTGACCTGCAAGCTGAACTTTTGTAGTAAATACATTTTTATCTAGACTTCGAAGTACAAGCCAAAATTAAAGGGTTTGGCTTTGTTTTACTACATAGCTTGAACTTCCCCGTACTTTCCTTATACTTAAAAGTGAAGGCACTTAAAAAATAAATGAATAAAACATAGGATAGGGGAGATCATGTAGTCGAACAAGTGCTTGTCTGTCAAGAGCTAGGTCCTGAGTTCAGTCTCCTGAATCGCCTGTACAAAACAAACAAACAAACAACAACAACAACAACAACAACAACAAAAATCCTAATGTTTCAGAATGAGTATTTCACAAAGATTCCATCACTAATCTGGTATGATTTGAAAGTAAACACAACTTGCTAGTCCATTGATTGATGAAATTAATAATATAAACAGGTAATCCCATGCTAATACATGCAGTGTAAGAGTACCAGCTGATAGAACAATTATTTACCTAAAACATGGTTGCAAATTCCTGCTGTTCACCATTGTCTTCGCTGTTGGCTACTGTCAGAGGAAAGGGTTAGACAAGACAGAGTAATGGTCTGGTCTAGAGTGGCAAAGTCTATGTTTCCTTTATACAGATGCTTGGAATAACAGCAGTTATGTATTTTTAAGTCCGCTCTTCCATTACGGCGATAAATGGTTATTTAAATACAGTCAGGTTCAAATTACATTAGTGGAAAATGCAGCAGGGAAAAGTATCAGAGACAAAGAACTTTTAAATAAATCTCATCTCTCCTCCTGCCATATGAGGTAATTTCTATGCCAGATGGCAGATGTTTATACTGGTGCTTAAAAGAAGAAAAAATTAAATCTATCTCAAAAACTTAATTGTTTTTAGTTTTACAATGCTCCCAAGTAAAGGGAAGTTGATAGAGATTTTCTTTAAAATGGTCTCAAAAAATTCAAGATCCTATTAGGCCATTTTCATTTGGTAAAACAGTTCATTTATAAGCAAGCTACTGTTTTTCAATTCATCATTGATTTTTGATAATCATTTTCAGGCAATTTTAAAAAAATATGTCAAACGTTTTCCTAGAAGCAAATGTCAGAAATTTTCAGAAGACTATATTTCAATATATAATGATTCAATTAGCCCCTCACAATTGAGCAATAGATGAGGTACTTAGAAATTCTCAATTATTTTCCGTACCCATCTAAATCAGAAAACCTACCCATCCAAGCCTATTGTATTACAGTGAAGATCAGTATAATACAATTAATAGAAAACCTTCTCCAAAAAAATCTACTGATGCAGGGTTAACCCCTGGTTCCTCAAACCAAATTCATCAACTTTCTTATGAGAAAGCTCTTTTCCGCAGAAAGGTTTTTTATCATGAAGAAAAATTGTGTTACTATGACATCCAAATTTTCATAGAAAACAAACTAGATATAATTGTTACATGGAGTTTTTTCTTTTTTTATTTTCTTTTCTCTAAATATATTAACACTGACCAAAAATAAACCCTGATTTCTTGGTCTAAAATGCAGGCTAAGGGCTTGGGAGATAGCTCAGCAATCTAAGTGCCTGCCTAGCAAGTGCAAGGACCTGAGTTCGATCCCTGCTACCACATCATGCCACGCTGGCCCTGGAACCCTGGGGCACACAATGCCAGCCACTGAAACCAGGCATGGTGAGACACATCTATAATCTCAGTGTTGGGGAGGCTGAGCCACAAAGATTACTATGTATCCATGCTGGGTAGTGAGACCCTGTACCAAATAAATGCAGATTAAAAAATAAATAAATAAAATGCAGACTAAAGTTTCCACTATTTCCAGAACTTTCACCTGAAGACTAGCTTTAACCCTAAATAACTAACGATCAGGTGGCTATTTGTTTTTCAAGAAATAGCCCCAAATATTTCTTTTTGTAGTAGATAACAGTGTAACAGAAATTACCATGCTGAAGGCAATGATATTTAGATGAGTAAATCACAATGAAACTTATTCCAATTATTAGGAGTTCTAGAAGCAAGAATACATGTAATATTCTTGAACTATATTCTGAACGATCAATTTAGCAAACTTCAGTTGAACACTTAGGAGGAATTCACAGTGTATATCGGTGTTAACTAAAGTACAAATCAATTTTTAAAAAAATTTATTTACATGTTTTCCTCAAAGACAGAGAGATGGTTAGAAAAAAAATAATTGAGAAGTTCTAGCTTTACTTTTAGTTCTTTATCAAATCTAAAGTAATTCCTGTGGCATTGATTTGAACCTGTTATGAATTACATAACCACAAAGGGTGGCTTACTCTGATACTCTGTACAGCTGGATCCCCACTGGTGTACAGTATCCCCTTTCACAGTAAAGACTTCAGACTCAGGGGCTGGGGAAATGACTCAGTGGAATAAGTGCTTCCTTGGCAAGCGCAAGGTCCTGAGTTCAATTCCTGGTTCTGAAAAAAAAAAAAAAATGACTTCAGACTCAATGAGTTTGCCTGTACTTTCTCAAGAACAGGCATCTTTAAGAACAGGGTTCTAAGGGCTAGCAGGATAGCTCAGTGGACTAAGTGCCTGCTTAGGGAAGTGCAGAGATGAGGGTTTGATTCTAAGCACCACATGTCATACTGGCCCAACCCCTTGGTGGCAGGCTAAGCTGGCCAAGACCAGAAGTGGTGGTGCATGCCTGTAATCCCAGCACTGGGGAGGCTGAAAGCAGAAGGATCACTACTAATCCAAGCTGCATAGTGAAACACTGAACCAAAAACATTTTTTAAAAAGCAGGGTTCTATTCATCATAAATACTCTCTCAAATAAGACCTAGCTGCTTCTCAGATTCTGGAACTCTAGAATAACATTTACAGCAAACAGTATTATCCATTTTATGTAAGCATGAGGTTGGCTAAGCGATGGTAACAGTTTCCCCCAAATACAACAGCTGGAACCAAATATTTCTCCAAAGAATAAAACTCTACTTCTGTCACATTTAACAGTGCATAAATAGGTGGAAGGTTCAGAACACAACGTTGTTCCACCTAGATTCCCTCTGCCTGTTCTTCTCTGGCCTTCCAGGAGTTTCTTACCTACAATGGATGAAGTTGGATCAATACCACCTCAACAAAGATGAGAGGAGAAAAGTGTCATTGTAAAGAAATCACAAGCATCTAGCTGCTAGCAAGGCTGAAAATTGCAGTTCCCAGCTAGAAGCTATGACTCCCCCTAAAGCTAAAGAATGTGGATAGAGATTCTATTCCTACAAGAAAAAAGAACTGACTAGACTCTAGGACCATTTGGTAGTCTTGCATTAAGTATTTAATAAATGATTTATAAATAATGCTTTTGATTAAGCTATCTTTCGACCAGTTCTTTTTCTTTTTTTTTTTTTTTTTTTTTTTTTTCGGAACCAGGGATTGAATTCAGGTCCTTGCACTTGCCAGGGAAGCACTTATTCTACTGGGCCATCTCCCCAGTATGCAACAAATATTCCTTGAGTGTCTACTTATATATAGTACTCTATTTGGAATAGAATATATATATTATATATATTGCATATATGTATGTATGCAATATTTTTATGGAAGTGAGCTATGTACAACTGAAGCCCACCATAGTAATATTAATTCTAATGTTGAAAATACTATTAGTACAGCATGATCACTGTGCAGTATATGTGATATTAGTACAGTATTATTTACTCATAAGTAAACCATAGGAAAAGTAGCAGCATTGATTCTTTGGCTTGTTCTTCTTTCATCCTTTTGACCTAATCCTGAAAGGGCTGCACACAAATGCAGATTGCCCCTGAAGGGCACTGAATAAAATAAATTACAAACACATAGCTTGAATAACAAATAGCTTCTCTATATGAGAAGCTCAAAATATAAATAAAGAACAAATAAAAAATAGGCTGTCCAGAGAGCTCAGCAGACTAAAACATCTGCTTTGGCAGAGCTCAACAGCCAGGGCTCGATTCCTGGAGTGCCTTGAGGTGCTGACCCTGCCCCTGGGGCACCCTGAGACAGCGAATGAGACTGGGTGTGATGGTCCACGCCTGTAATCCCACCACTTGGGAGGCTAAAAGCAGAAGGATCGCTACAAGTCCGATCTATGTAGTGAGAACCTGTAGACCCCTTCCTAAATTCATTAGAAAAAAAAAAAAAAGATAATAGGGAATAGTGAGATAAATGCTTTGCAAATGGGAAAGGGGCCAAGAGTTGGAAGGAGAAGAGATGAATAAATAATTAAGGTGTGTTCTGTACATGTAGAAGGCATGTAATCATTATCTACTGTTCTCATGTACAAAAAGCCTAAAAATTAAGGATGGAACCATAAATCATATTATATCAACAACATTCTAGATAATGTAAACCAACCAGATTATAGTCTCTCCTGCCCAAGACATCTGGGAATTGTAAACGTTTACAGGCTTAACACTGCGTTTATTCTAATAAAAAGTGTCTCATCTCATCTGGAAAAGTTCTTAGGTATTATTAGCAATTTTTGTAACATGATCATTCACCTCAGATATTTGATATCATGCATGAAGTATTATCCTTTCCTTAGCTGTTTTCTAGAAGCACTTTTACTGAGCACCCATCAGGCAAAAATGACCATTTCAAGTGTTCTGGAACCTTCTGATTTCATTTATTAATAATTCTCAAACAGAATGCCTGCTGCCAACACTAGCTCCTGAAATAGAACCCCATCTTAATTAGTTCAAAGGAAACTCCCACTTAAGTAGTCTTAGAGAAAACGCACTCATTTCCCCTTCTAATAGATCCTCCTGTTGTTTGACGGTGATGAGAATGGTCTTTTAAAAGAGGCCTCAGGTGTGAAACCAACTGTTCAGGCTCATTGTCAGCTGCTGGTTTCTAGAGTATTAATTCAAAATTAGCGAAAATATAAGACTATGTGTACATGGGCCAACTCTACTGCAAAATTGAGCAATTTTCAGTTAAGGGTGCAGCATCCTTTACAATGCCCTTGAGGAAGATTCAGAAGCTCATTCTATTTCCATCTGCTTCCATCATTAGAGAAAGCAGTTGATTGATTCAACCTCACTAACAATAAGAACAAGTGCTGTTTAACTAAAAGGTGAGTGCAGGAATATCTATGTCTTAATGAATACAAATAGGCATGCTTTTTGTTAATTCTATATAAACATACATATATGTGGACATACAAGTACATGTATGCATATACATGTAAGTACATAATTTTTTTAAAAATAGAAGCTATGATATTTTTATGGTTTGAAGAAAGAAATACTTCATTTGTGTGAAGCATTTTATGGTTAAGTAAAAAGTACAAAACAAGAACAAGTCAATGAAAAACCACTAATGCTATTTTTCCTCTAGTTATTTACCAGGAAATGACACTGAGTACTATACTAATATCACATATATGCCACAGTATTCATGCTATACTGACATTATTTTCAACATTAGAATCAATCATCAGATGTAGTTTGCTTATTTATAGTGTATTTCCTTTTGTAAAATATGTGGTGGACACCCTCGGATCACAGGTACACATTTATGAAGATTTGATTTTTGTCACTCTTAAAAAAAAAAGGAATTAATATTACTATAGTGTTCTCCAGGCATACATTGCTCACATCCCTAAAAAATGGAGTGCCTCTTTTGGATTTAATGTATACATTGTAATGAATTCTATTGTGAGGTCAAACAGTATTGGCAATCACCGAAATGATGAGTGTTGGAAGAGAAAGGACTTCTCCAACAGCTAGCCACCCATGTGGAGAATGATGAGCAGGTCTGAAATCCACTTCCCTGACGTTAAAGTTGAGGGCTATTGATGGGTAGTCTGAGGACTGGAGAAAAGCAAAAATGAAGTTCTTGGTTGTCTGTTGATGACTCATCAAATTTCATTGTTCTCCTTATGACTTGCATCCAGAGACTGGCGGGGTTAGCATGCTTTGCAGAGGCAAGATTTAGCTTTCAAATGTCCAAAGGTAACCCATGGGACACTTCCACACCCTAAATGAAGGACCAGTGGTTCAAACCAGTGAGAACTCCCTCCAAGTTCTTGAAGCAAGTTAGGCACTCGTCACTTTGATGACCCATACATCGCAAGTATAATCTACAGGGAAGTTAAAGAAAATACAGTTTATCTACACAACCTCTAAAATTGGTGATACACATGAGTCACTAAAGCACAGTGAAGTTAGAGGGTTTTCTTTTGGCTTTTTAATGATATGCTATCCACACAACAGTATTCAAATCTCAGCTCATTTAACTGAACCCTACACTTTTCAATAAATGCATATTTGAGGGCCAGGGAGATAGCTCAGAAGAATAAGTGCCTGCCTGGCAAGTGCAAGGTCCTGAGTTCAATCCCCAGTAGCTAAAAAAATGCACATTTGACCTAGCTAGATGCTTTAAAAATCCCAGAATTTTACAAGAGGAACAGTAATTCATAACTCCTGAATAAGACAGTTTCTTGTTTTGTATCACATTTGTCATTTTCCTTTTAGATGCATTATGTTATGCAACTGTTTGCCAACAAAAATATGCAAAATTCAGAAATAGTGTACCTTTTTGAAAAATATAATGACTGCAATAGTCAGTTTATGATAAAGTATTGAATCTAATAATTATTAAATTGTTTATTATTGAATATATATGTAAGCTAGTCTTTAAACATTTCTGTCAAGTAAATAGTTTTACACTGATCAACAGAAAAACATAGTTAAAAACAAGGAAAACAGATGCTAGAGAAGCTAAGCAACAAAGATAAGAGGGTTAGGGAACAAAGGCCATGTGACTCACAACCTCAGCCATTTATAATGCCAAACTTAGGTCTTAGGAAACAGAACATTTGTGGAGTTGCACTTCCTTGTTCAGTCTTTCCCATAAAATTTTGTCTTTCAGAACAGAAAGGAAGAGCTGGCCAGATAGCTCAGTGGATTAATGTGCCTCCTTAGGCAGGCTCAGGGACCAGGGCTCAATCCCCACATGCTGTGCTGGCCCCACCCCTGGGAGCACACTGAGCTGGCAGTTGAGACTGGACATGGTGGCATGTGCCTTTAATCCCAGTACTTGGGAGGCTGAAAACGGGAGAATCACTATGAGTCTGATCTGTGTAATGAGACTCTTTAGACCTTATACTAAATATATAAAGGAAAAAGAGAGGAGGGGGGATAGAGCAAGTTTCATGTTATTCACCTTGTTTCTTATAGTTGCTTTTAAATGTGAAAGTAGCCTTCTACAGCTCAACAGAGTTTTGCTTCCTTGTTCGAGCACACACCATACCTCCCCCTACACCTTACTTTTGTCATTGCCCAAACTTTAGTCTCACTCTTACTCTGTTCAAGTGCTGGCTGATCACATACACCTGCCTGCTAAGAGCCAACGCTGGAATAGGAAAATAGCATTCCCCCTACACATTCCTGGAATCAACCAACCTTGAATGTAGAATACCAGGAAAAAATTTTTTGCCTTGATGAACCCATGCATACCTTAATTTTCTTTCTCATTTAGGCAATATAGTGTAACAACTATTTACATTTTAGTAGACATTGTAAATAATCTATAAATTATTTAATATGCATAGGTTATATACAACTATTACAGTGTTCTATATAAGGGACTTGGCGTCTGTAGATTTTGGAATTTGAGGTTCCTGGAACCAATCCCCTGGCAATACCAGTGGATATCTATGTTTCTAGTTTGCTATTCCAAGGGTGTATGAGACAGAGTACAAGCTGAAACTGGTAATTGAGCAAAGTCAAATGAAAACTAAGAGGAATTTCTCTTTCAGAATTCCCTCATCGTTATGTGCAAATACTATCCAACAATTTCCTCACTAGTGTTATGTACATTTAGAAAGAATATGGACCCTAGAGACTTGGGAGTTTCACAAAACAGAAAGATCTCAGTAGTTAGGGTTACCACATAAAACCTTGTATCATTCCGTAATATTGAACTTTCTTGAACAGAAAACACACAACTATTATATGAAGGTGTTGAAATGTTGAAGTTTTTAAATATAAATAATATAAGTGAGTGTATAGTAATCTAGGGAATACTGTATTGTTCATGAAGGGCACCTTTATCTTATTCTAAAAGAAGAGTACAGTCTAGTCACACTTTCTTGAAATGTAATGGATATAATACTAAACCTGAAGCCAGAGGACATGAGCAGTCTTCAGTGTTATCATTCACCCAATGCATGATATTGGGGAAAATCCTACTGCGTCTTTTTTCTGATGCTAGCCGTACCACTAAGTGAATATAGAATCAGGATGAGAAGCAGATAGCTGATTTCAATCACGGTGTGGATCAGCTTTTGTCAGTTGTCTATGAGTAGTAAAAAGTGAGATTTAAGAATTCTAAATTGTACTTTCAACAAAGCTTTTTTTTTTTTCTAATTCTTTGTGTGGATACATCTTATGAATTCAAATGTCATTTTTTAAATTTTTATTTTTTACTTTTATATTTTTAAAGATAGTTTTCACAAAGATTTGTAAAATACTTAACAGTTATACTATTTACTTTATTTTATATATTTTGTGTTAGATAAGAGAAAGAAATATTATGCTCTAAATTATATCCTAGAAAGAATAAGAAATCAAGGACTGGTAATGACGATGACTTTATCAAAGGACTCTGTCTTCCTTTTCTTCTGAGCCTAGCACCTTAACACTAATCTGCTTACCCAGACCCTTTTATTATTCATTTATTTACTTATTTATTTTGAGATAGATTCTTACTGTTGTTAAGTTGCCTGCCCTGGGCCAAAACTTGTAGTTCTCCTGCATGAATCTCCCAAAATGCTGAGATTACAGGCATTGTGTTTATACTTTAATCATATATTTACCTAATACATGAGAAAGATGAAGTTAGGCTATCTGTCTACCCTGTTCTTCTAAGGTTGATTAGAATGTAAAAACACAAAATACTTGTGAGAGCTATGAACCCCTAGGAAATTAAAGGTATCCATACATATATATGTATAGATAGAATATCACAAGTTTCTGAGAATGTATTTTTAATAACATTTTATTCTACAGATAATACTGGAATGTGCTTGACTGTTGGTGCTTGACTGTTGGTCAAGATTTACTGTACCAGCTTCACTGATCTGTATTTTCACAGCATGCCCAGGGATGAAGAGTTCTGGCACAATCCTAACTTACATTCCCAAACATGTGAAACTAATCCTACCCAGAATACAGTGGAATATGTTATTATTAGAAATAGCTATTTTCAATCAATTAATCTTGGTATACTAAATAAGACTAAAAGATGATTGGAATTATATATTATAAAAGGAATAATGCCTTCAAGTCCACCCAAAACAACCTATTGCATGGGGAATTGCTCTGGGCAAAGGCTGCTTCAATTATCCTGTCTACACTCTTGGGAGGTAATGGAGATATGCATGATTAACATCCTGCTCTTGCTAATATTTCAAAGCAAAGAAAACACATGATTTTCAAGACTAGCTAAATTATTTTTATTATGACTTTAAAGTCATCTCTCCTACATATATATAAACAGACTTTATTATCCAAAGAATCTATTGTTCCTAGAGTTTTGATACTATTTGTCTCAAGGTAAAATGTCAACCAGATAATAAATAGACATGGTTTAAATATCAGGGTGCCCTTCAGGGTCTTATTTGGCAGAGACATTTTAGTGTAACATGTGGTTGGAAAACCACACGGTGAACCTGAGAAAACACTTAACATGATCTTCCTTAGTATATTCTGAGAAAAAAAATAATCCAGAACCAAGTCATGCAGAATAATCATGTAAGTAGAGTGCATAAGAATAATAAACTCAAATCCGTTTAGCATTGAGAGTGCTTACAGAAAAATAATATGTATCCTTCATAGGTAACCAGGAAGCCTGAGGCTGAACAAGATCAATAACATTGTGATATGCTTTTTTAATTTTTTTAAATTATGGAACATTTTTCCAAGACTTTCTTGTGTGGTAACAGAGAGAGAACTCAGGACACCTTCTGCATGCCAGTCAGGTGTTTATACCACTGAGCTGTCTCCCAGGTCCTTAGGATTTTTGACTGATATACTCCCTTTGTCCCCTTAGCTCCAGTTAAGTTGCTATGAAGTTGTCCTGTTTAATTTTGTGTCTTCTATCACAGCATAATTTCTATTTTGTTTTACTTTTAATTTACTTAGCATCTATTTCACTCACTTGTCCCTTATCTTTTTCAAAGAATCTCCAAAATCTTTCCTATTGTGAAAGATCAAATACTTACATATTATGTAGTTTAAGTCACCCAGAAAGCCTTATAGTACCTCTTCTATTGGCCTACTATACAACCTAAAAATCATCATTTAAGGGTGTTTTCTTAAGATTAAAGGACTATATTTTGCAACATCTATTTAAACACAAACATCCATATGAGCGTCTATTTAATTAATCATCTATTCAGTAAACATTTTTTGGTAGAACTGGGGATTGAATTCAGGCCCTTGCACTTGCCAGGGAAGCACTTGTTCCATGGAGCCATTTCCCGGGCCCCCCTCAACAAACATTTTAAAAGGCAAAGCTATTGTGATTTAGATGGTATATTATAGAGCACAGAGAATGAATCGGAAGCAAACAAGTTGGAGTGATTAAGAAAACCCAGACAGGCCAAATAGCTCAGCGAATTAAAGCACCTAAAAGCAGGTGTAGGGTTAGGGTTCAATCCCTGGGCCTGCCACGACAGTTCTGCCCCCGGAGCACCCTGAGAAGCAATTGAGACTGAGCGTGGTGATGCAGGCCTATAATCCCAGCTCGTGGGAGGCTGTAAACAGGTGAATCATTGAGTCTAATCCAGTAGTGAGACCCTGAATACCCTGTAGACCCTTCCCTAAAATACAGAAAAAAAAAGGAAAAGAAAACCCAGAATATGAAACCTTTTCCTAAACCAAGATGACCTCAGTTAGGTGCCACAAGTTAAGCTCAGGCAACAAGTAGCATTGCACCACATAAAGAATGTCTAGACACAGCAGAGACCACACAGAGGAGTCAGAGATCATTCAAGGAGAATGTAGGTATCTGTAAAGGAAAATACAAGCAACTTGTGTTCTATCTACACTTGTATTCTGGCTGGCCCACCTCATCGTGTACTTGAAGAACTTTAATCCTCCAACAAACCACAGGCTTCCTACAGTTTTCTCAATGTCTGGCCCTTCCAGTGCAAAGCTCCTAGGATGTACTCGTGTCTCACTCTTCTTTCAAAAGATAATGTCTAAAGTGAAAATTCATTTTGCATCTGAAACACTGCATGGGCTCACTATGAATAAGAGGCCAAAACTATCTGAGGCAACTTGAATATGTGTCATCCTATTAACAGCCAACTGCATTGCAAACTCATTCTGAGCAGGGCTTCACACTAAATTCCTTACATGGACTACTTCATTTAATCCATACTCCAACATGAAGTGTCTTCTCTTACTTCTGTACCTCAGAAGACACCAAGGTATAGAAAATTTAAATAACATCTTTAATTTATTAACCTTTTATTTATATGCAAGTGAGCTAAAATTTACTTTCAGATTCCTAGAATATATTTCCCATAGTTCTGCCTTGGAAAATACTGCTGTTTTAGATCATTTAAGCCTAGCCTCACCTAGGGTTTCCCAATAAAGAGAGACATACAACTAAAAGCAAGTAAAATTCCTGCTGAGTTTTGTGGGTATCATCATGGGTGTGAGACCAAAAGATGTTGAGAAGTTGAGTTCCAGGATTTCTCTTAGCAATATTCTAGCAAAATTCTGTACCACGTTTTAGATGAGAAGTCTTTACCTTACTCATTGACTCTTGACCTAATATTGTACATCTACCTCTTGGCCAGTCCTGACTGGAATTGAAATAGATGATATCCAGTAAGGAAGATCCAAAAATAAAACTTAGGTAACAATAGTGCAATTAAATTTCTTCTTAAATAATTTGGACCTATCGCATTCAAAGGAGCTGGCCGGGGCAGGGGAGATAGCTCAGCGGAATAAGTGCTTGCCAGGCAAGTGCAAGGTCCTGAGTTTGAACCCTGGTACCACCAAAAAAAAAAAAAAAAAATCAAAGGAGTTGGCCCGCTGTAACCTAGGCTATCTAAGGGAGAGGGGAAATAATGTTGGATTATGTTAACTGGAATAATATAAATTGGACAAAAGGCTTCTGTTCCATTTTCCTCCTCTACCATGTTACACCAAGTTAAAGGATGTCATGGTGTAGATCTTCTAGACACTACATCTCATGGCATTAACATCAACTTTCTTAAATAATGGTTACTGTTTATCTTTACACTTTTGGAGATGCAAAATTTCAAGGAGGCTGGAAGTCCTCAAGAGTTAACGCTTCATCATTTAATCAGGAAGTGGAAGGAAAGTCAAAGGAGGAAGTGAAGAACCGAAGAATTTTTAAAATAGCACTTAAATATTTTGAAATCACCCTTAAAATCTACAAATCAATTTAAATATTTTTAAATCACCCTTAAAATCTGCAAATCAAGTTCCTATCACTGTATTTGTCAAAAGTTCAGTAGACTTTTGTAGTTTTAAACGTTTTTGGACCTGATAATAATGGGTAGACCAGAGTTTTAATGAAACTTCACAGTGCTCTGAGTACAAAATATTGATGAAAATTGTTTGGAACTACTTAGACTTCTGTTAGAATGCCCGGCTTTGTCTCTGGCTCAGCTGAATAAGTTATACAGCTTCCCTAACAAGCCACTACTTACTACTGAACATGGAGGCTTCAAGATGTACTTAACTTTGATGGAGGAAACCTTGTATCTAATAAGGAGGAATAAAACCCCGAATTACTCCAAAGCACTGCGGCAGGCTAGCTGGAATTCCAGTCATATAAAACCTCTGTTTACAGTAAAATGATGATATGAATCACAATGACTCTCATATAAAGACTCAACTGCCTACCTAGTCATAGTCCATATATTTATAAAATATAATTTCATTTCATACAAGCTTATTACACATATTAAAGCAATACTTTTCTATGTACAGCCAAGATCCATTGATAAAACAATGAAGTGAACTAACACCCTTCCTAAATAAAGTTTCACCAATAGCACCATATGTTAATGGACCTATTTCATTGTTAATGTGACTGACTGCTTATTGATTCTTGCAGGAATCCAGCAAGGGCTTCAGAGTACAATTTAGTTTGGAGAGCTCTGGGTCCAACATCTATGCTCAATTACAACTTTCAGAAGGGAAGATCAATAAAATTTAAATTGCTTATGGTAATCACAACTTCAAATCATTGCGATCAGCATAAGCAATCTGCTGACCCCAGCCAAGCTCCTAAATTGAAACTTGTAATGAGTGGTCATTTAGTTTGGGTCCATTCATATTATTTTGGAGGCAGGTGATGAACAATTAAAGATCAGCCAGTACCTTCTCTGCACAACATTCCCATCTTTATTCCCAAAGTATTAATATGCAGTAACCCTCGGGTTCACGCTTTTGCACTTCTTTAATGGGTATTCTGTATGAATAAGCAATTATATTTTCTATTAAACAATTTCAGTGTAATTGAATTAGCAGTTATAATATTGCTAGGGCAAGCAAAAGCTTTCCTAGGGAAAAATTAAGTGATATTGGGTAGTGCAAATTAATTTATAGAACTGAAAAATGTAACCAATTAAATAGAATTGCCTTAGCCTCCCCCTCCTCCAAAATACAATTAAGCAGCACATTGTTTCAAAGAATACGTTTCAGAGCAATTTGTTTTCAATCATAATAGCTGTTTTTCATTCATTATGAAAAGCTGTCTATTATAATGAAAATTTCACAGGCAGTTTTCCTTGACAAAGCAGGTTGCAAGTTTAAACAAAGATAGCCTGCAGATTACTTCCTCGATAAGGAGTCACCTTAGAATTACATTTTAATAAATCATTGAAAATAAATCTTCTGCATTACAGCATGTAGGTTTAGAGAAAGGAAAAAGCAAATAGAGAGAAACTAATCAATGAAAATCTCTTACTGCCAATATAATAACAGATGGACCAATGTTAATATATAAAGTGTATTGCACTCACACACACAGCGAAAAAGAAAAATGTAAGATAAATATCACGGAAGTCAACTGTCACAAATGAGACTTGAGTAATAATCCCATCTTTACCATTCATCATTCCTACCATGCCTCCTCCAAGCTCTTTACTGAATTATAAACTAGAGTATTTAGGCTGCATTTTTTACACACTGACACAATGGCCATTTATGGATGAGTACTAAAGTTTAAAAGCATAATTTCAAGTATTTTTCCAAGCAAAGTAAAAGGTAAATATCCACATACATGTACAACAATTATATGATACATGCATGTGCTGTAAATTTCTAAAGGAATTTAAGGCTGTACTTGGAGTAGCTCTAAATTTTTAATAAGTATGCATTAGCAAGAAATCTGTAGTAAAAACATCTAGTATAACAAATGTCATTTTTTTTATTAATGCTAGGATCTGAAGAGACCAGTGCTGAAGCCATGAATGTCTCCATAGGAGTCCATAGAAGGGGGATCCTGGTGCTTCTGGCAGAAGAACATCAAAGGTGTTTGTGCAAGAAGGACAGGTAGGGGCTAGAACCCCAGCGATGAGAAGACTGACTGGAAGGAGAGCCGACCAGGCAGAAAGGGCTTTAGAGACTTGGGCTTTAGCCTCAGCGGGAAGGTGGGCATGTGACAGCCAGGACAAGCAGAGAAGCCAGCAAACGTCATCTGTTTTCACCACTTGAATTGACATTTATTCTATAAATCATGACTGAGGCTTCCTAGGTAAGTTTATCTCTGCATATTGCCATCTGACTTTTAATTTTCTGAAACGTTTTGATTAATATCTTACAGTTGAGTAGGATTAGAATTATATTTCAATATGTGTACATAGTATGAGCTAATGAAATCTAGTCTGATTCGAGCTGGCTGTCCAAGCTTTGGTACTTGGACAGAGTTTATTTTAATCATTTTTTGGTACTCTAATAATAAAGCTATGTTTACATTACAATTAATATTTCAAAACATACGAACAATTTTTTCAAAGCACCTATTTTTAGCCTTCAAAATATAATGAGAAAAGTAAATAATGGTTTGGGGTAGCAACACATTTCTGCCATTTGGAAAATATTTGACAGAAATTCATATTCACTTCAAAGAAGTAGCTGTCAAATTTCTCTGGGAAAAAAAGTGAAATTGAATATTCCAGAATGAATTAAAACTAGTTTAACAAATTGTAGCCACAAGGTTTAATATATTTTTCACTTTCAAATATGGTAACATTCTTGAGCCTGACACAATATCAGGGACATAACAAAAATTCAAGGGCTAGTGAGGTAGCTCAGAGCAGTAAGTGCCTGATTAGGTAAGTACAGGAATTGGGGTTTGATCCCTGGCACTGTATGTCACTCAGGCTCTGCCCCCAAGTGTACTGAGCCAGCGAATAAGACCAGGCATGGTGGCCCGCACCTGTAATCCCACCACTAGGGAGGCTGCAAACGGAAGGATCACAGCGAGTCCGAGCTGCATAGTGAGCCCCTGTACCAAATACATAAAAATAATAATCATTTTAAAATTCAACAATTGTGAGGCCAGGGAGATGGCTCAGTAGGATAAACACTTATCTGGTAAAGGCAAGGGCCTGAATTCAATCCCCGGTTTCACTAAATAAGTAAAGAAATAAATATTCATAAATGTTAAATTTGTATGTATATAGGTATTTTAAATGTTAAGCAAACAGTTGTGTGTATTGTAATAACCCACATATGAGGGGAATTATATATTTTAGTATCCAGCAACTTTGATGAACATTTTTTGGCATGTAATAAATTAGTATGACTCTCCATATAAGTACACCAAAATAATTCACACATCATCTACTTTGTTTCACCGTTCATTGTTGAAAATTGTTATGGCTATACAATATTCCAGTCTATGTGCATCTGAAAAGATTTGATAGGGACCAATGCTTTAGGACTGAGCAAGTTTAGGGGAGTGTCTCACAGCCACTTTAAATTTAACTTTTTGTGCTGACTTCTGCAGTTTAAGACCTGGTGAAGCTTTTGGCGGTGATTTCTGAACTTGAGGATCTGAAAACACACAGCAACAGACGATGAAATATTTCTCCTTTTCCACAAAGTTGCAGTGTCTCACAATGCTCATGTGTAGATTATTTTTCACTTGATTTTGCTGTTTCCTTTCATTCTTCGGCATCATCTATTTTATCCTCTCAAGATTCCCTTGTGCTATGCAGTATTTCCACAACCCAATCCTTAATAAAACATAACTTAAAACTTCAATGCGCTTTATCCAACATTTATTAAGTACCTGCCAATTGCTGTGTTAGGTGGGGAAAAAACTAAACTAAATTCCTTCTTATAACATTTCTTCTTCCTCGGCAAAATCAGTGGTTAAGAGTGATTGCTCTTCATAATCTACTGGGCCTCTTGCTGGGAGAAACAAATCTTATTTTCCCTACTTATAAAATAGAGATCAAAACAGTACTCATTTCATAAATTTCTTGAGACAACTAAATACAAAGCTGTCTATTAACTTATTGCCTAATTAATATTGTCCATTACTTTTTCATCAATGGATCAATCTTCAAACCAAGATAGAGTACTATAACACTGTGTGTGTTGATATAGTTACATCTAATTGCTATCTTCAAAATTCTGTGGAAGATGCCCTTCCAAAGGCCATTTCAAAGTATTAATTTAAACATTTTCACCCATGCTTCTTAATTATTTGTCACAAACATTGTTGACACAAGATTAAATAATTTGTTTCCTTTTTTGTATTTCACCTGTTGTGACCTAACTTTCCTGCTTTTCCTCATACTTCACCCCTTCTTCCTCCTTCCCCATTCAAATGAATTGACTGCTTGATCCATTATCTATGAGTTTCGCTAACACTTCTGCTCTGATGCCTAGAACTTACCCCTGAGATGATCTTATTTAAGGAACATTTCCACACCTAAGATGTTATTTCTAATAGGGAAATTAGGTCTAAAGTAATCAAGCTCCTCTATAATTGTTTTTTGTTTTTTTTATTATTATTTTTATTGATGAACAAATAGCAATGAGACAGTTTCAAGACAAATTAACAGGACAGATTTGACAAATCAATACATTGCAAAATGTTTTTGTAATGTTTCGGTATCGTATAAGGTGCATACATGATATTATACTTACAGGCATTATTATAGCAGATATTTCTAATCAGTGAATAAAGAGAGTGCAACTATATGCCTCTTATTTCTCTACAGCTGATTTATAACACAGATTCGACAATTAACATCCTCTACCTTGTTAACTCCCTAGCATTTGTCCTTAGTACTAGAAGCTGACATCACATCTTGTATAACCACTATTAGTGCAAATCTTGCTTCTCATAGAATTATGCAGAAGCACAGCATATTTATGCTAACTGTACTGTTTATATACACATATCATGATTCTTCCTTTGTATCCCCCCTTTTTGTTTGTCTAGACCTATCAGAGATGGACACTCCATTGTCATTAAACCAATTTAGGTGGCTGAACTCAGTGACACAATCCAACACAGTCCAGCGTTCCACATTAATAGTGAGTTTATCTGAAGAAGTTGTTGACCATAGCCATTTACAGCTCAATTTATTATTATGGACCCCCTTATATACCTTGTTTTTATACTTTTCTGCTGGACGGTTAAGACCAAGATAGATCAAGGCCTATATACCAAAAGATGTAGCTTTTGTTTTTGATGAGGTCAGTGAAGTCCCCTCAGGATTTATCTTGTAATCCTGTACCTTAGTCTGTAGATCCTTTGTCTGTGTCATCCATGGGGATGAGTCACGGCCAATGCTTGACCAGTTTGCTCTCTGTGAGAGCTTGAAAGAAAGTTTTCTCTTCATGTGACTCTCCCCAGGCACATTATAGAATGTCGATCTCTTTCCTCTGTGGCTCCATAATCTCCTTGATCAGAAAATTTGGGGCACAACTGAGTTTCATGATGTTACAGTACAGGTTCTCCTATGCCCTGAGTCTTTGATAACCTTGAAAGGCTAGGGCCAAAATGTTGGTTGGCCTTGTGGCTCTTCTATTTCTCCAATTTTGATCTGTGAACTTAGGTTGTTAACCATCTGGAAGAAAAGCTGATTAGTACCCTGCAGCGTATGCGATTCAGTTTGCCCTAACTATCTGACTCAATTGTCTTTAGTTGTTGTTGTACATTTCTATTTGAATTTCTTCTTTTCACTTCTTATACTGGGGAGACTATATGATATTTGCACGTGTGTCTGGTTTATTTCACTTATGAGTATATGTTCAAATGGCATACACTTCAATATAAATGCGTCAAGTTTATCATTCTTTATAGCTGAGTAATACTCCATTACATAGAAATACCACATCTTTTTCAACCATTCCTCATGTGATGGGCATCTTGGTTGTTTCCAAGATTTTGCTATCACAAATTGTGCTGCTATAAACATAGGTACAAATATATCACTATGATATGTTTTCAGTTCCTTTGGGAAAATTCCCAGTAGAGGATAGCCAGCTTGAATGGGATTTCCAGTCCTAGTTTTGTGAGGAGTCTCCACACTGATCTCCACAATGGTTGCACCAGTCTACATTCCCACCAACAGTGGAGAAGTGTTCCCTTTTCCCCACAACCTCTCCAACATTTGTTGTTGGTTGATTTCCTTATGATAGCCATTCTTTCTGGAGTGAGATGGTATCTCAGTGTTGTTTTTATTTGCATTTCACAGATGGCTAGCGATGTGGAGCATTGTTTTTCATTTATTTATTCGCTTCTTTAATTTTGTCCTCTGAGAAGTATGTATTCATCTCAGATGCCCATTTCTGAATTGGGTCTTTAAATTGTGTTACAATTTATTCTCTGAAAGAAAAAAAAGCAAATATATTAGGCAACTAAGAAATACAGCTAGATTAGTGTTATTCAATAATTTCATATTTTGTCCCTGTGAAACTTCTAGAAATTGTACATAAAGTATATAGTTCTGGATTTTAAAATATTAATGATTTAATTTTCCTTCTAGAAAAAGGTTTCTAAATGAAATCAATTGTAGCAGTTCACTGTTATCAACAAGCTGTAGACAAGGTGGAAAGGCCATGCGTGTAGAGTTAGGAAACCACTGTGCACCCCAGCTCTGCCCATGACCAGCGTGAGCAGTGTACAGGTTATTCAAATGCAATACCCATCTCTAACAAAACTAAACAAAAAAAGGAGTTACAAAGGAAGGATCATTTTTATCTGTATATACAAAATAGTTAAGATAGATATGCAGCTACTTTCTCTTAATTCAATGAGAAGAAAGATTCATACTAATAGTGTTTGGACCGGATATCATGTCTGCATCTTGTACTATGAATAACCATTACAAAGACAACAATATGCAATGTATTAATTGTTTAAGCTGCCCTACTAATCAGTTTTAAAACTGTCTCATGGCTGATTCATTCTGAATAAAGTTAATTTTAAAAAGAAAAAAAATAATAATAATTCCTAATTGTAAAAAACTAAACAATAAACTTCTGTGTCAAAATACATCTCCCAAAGTTTCACATGGTGAAGTTTTGGCAGTATGTCATGTCATTTATAAATAAAGTTTATTGTAAATGCAAGGTTAAGTTGTAATCATGCTAGAATAAACTGGGCTACTGATACAATTGTTCTTGCAATAGGCGAGGTATCTGGAGGTGGACAAGTGCACAGGAAAAGCACAACGTAAAGATGAGAGAAGAGATGGCAGTGAAGCTTCTGCCACCTGAAGGCACTGGGGATCACAGGCCAAGTCCCAGAAGCTAGAGAATCTCTCCTCTGTCTTCTGAAGAACCCTGCAAACACCTTCATTCCAGAAATCTAGTCTCCAGAATTTTGAGACAATAAATTTCTGTTTAGACTACCCATTTCGTGATACTTGGTTAAGGCAGAAAACGAATAGTCTTTGTTTTGTAATTTAAAATGCTGAGCTTCCATCGATGCTCATGTATAAATACTTTAAAGCACAGTACCAAATATTCACTAACTTGACTTATTATTTATACAGTCTGTTGATTGATGCATGAGACATTTAAGCATTGAATCCAGTTGCTGGACATTAACATCTTAGATTAAGAAGAACGAATTTTAAGGAAAAGCTTCAAGCCACAGAAAGTTTTTATATAGGAAGAGTCTCTGAATACTTTTTCCTCTCTTTTAAGTCTAAGAGGATTTTACCATCTGTAAACCATTCTTCTCAGTTTTTAACAACTCTTCAAGTGGGCTGACTGAGCACACAGGAAACCTAGAGGCTTTTCTCTCAGCATTCTTGGTTCATATCGTGAAAGCTAATTGCCTCTGTAATTTTGATTTTCTTAGAAGGCTTTTCCTATTTGCTTTGCATTTCTTCTTAGTGTTTCCCCTTATGAAAACATGAATTCCATGAAAATAAGGTTCAGAACATGTTTATCAAATTTATGACATAGGTACTTTTCCATGTCTAAAAAAACATAGATCATTGAGGCTAATTTTTTCATAAGAATGTTCCTGTATACAACTTCCAGAGGAGCACCTTCAATTGAAGTTTCCAATTTAGGGCCAGAAAACTTTAATCATAGCGTGGTAGGCATGGATATAGATATATCTGCTAGGAAAATATCCAAAGAATATCCTTTAAGACATGCTTTACTTCATGTAAATTTGCATTTAAAAACATTGGCTCTGGTACTAATACCAGTTAAGATTATATTGTTTTTTCTTTTTTTAAAGTTTATTTTTTCCTTTTTTTCTGTGTGTGTGTGTGTGTGTGTGTGTGTGTGTGTGTGTGTGTGTGTGTGCAAGGTCTCACTACACAGCTCAGCCTTATAGTGATCCTCCTGATTTCTGCCTCCCTAGTGCTGGGATCAGAGGTATGCACCACCACAACTGGACTCCATCACAGGCTCAGCGTGCCTGGGATTGGAGCCAGCATGGGATGAGGAACCAGGGATCAAACCCTGGCCCTTGTGCTTACCTAAGCAAGAGCTTAGTCTGCTGAGCTATATCTCCGGCCTTTTTTCTTTCTTTATGATAATCAGGAATCAAACGTGGGACCTTGTGCTTGCCAGGCAGGTGCTCCTACCCAATGAGCTCACCCTCAGCCCTGTATACTCTTCTTAGGGGGATAACAAAACAAACACTATGAAGTACTTAACATGGCACTCAGAGCATAGGATGAGCAAATAAAGGTACTCGACTACATAACATTAACAGTGTCAGCAGATTGGGGTCATTATCAGTGACATAAAATTGTAGCTTGGTGGACAGAATGCCTCCTAAGTGATCAGAAAGACAACTGAATGGTTCAGCTTTTACTCGGTCTCTTAGAGACACAGTGTGACCTGGGCTTTGGAATACTGGAACGTGGATGGTGACTGATGCATGATGTGGTACTCTTGCTAGCCACATAAATATTAACTGTTCTCTCAGAGAAAAAGATTCAGTTAGGACCCAGAGTAGAATAGGAAGTGAAGGATATAAACTGTTCTTTCTAATTGAGTATCTCACCAAGGCAAAGCCAAAACGTGACAACTCTCTACAGTTCTCAAGGTTTCATACCCTGCCCACGTTTAGTTCCTCTGTCAGACCTGCCATTTTATGTGTAATATAATACTGCTTAAGGTTATCAATCTTTAAAAAAGTATACCATTGCTTTCCAGCCAGTCCTGCTTTGCAATACAAATGGCATAATTACTTGCTCTGGCTAGAGGGGGCCCAGTTCCTCTAGTTCATTTTTTAAATGCAAATCTTATTAAGTATTTTATCCTAAAATGGCTAATGCAAAAAGGGCAGACCTAGACTAAGATGGACAACATGCCTAAAAAATAAATACTAGGCAAGTAATGAAACCTGAGTTAAATCAGTGTACTGGAAGCCAAATTGATTACTTATTGAAATATGTTAACATGGTGTAATGGGTAACAGCCAAAGCCAGATATACAATAATACTGCATGAATCATTGTCAGATAATCACAAGGGTTTATAAGAGGACTAAGAGACTTTAAAATCTCTTCTATCAAAATCTAGATGTTCATAAACAATTGCAGTTGCTGATCTGTATATTGTGTAGTCTAATTTAAGAGACGCTTTTGTTTTTGTAAGGACAGTTTTTTTTTGTTTTTTTTTCTTCAAAATTCTTGTCTTTTGTCAAACAGAATAATGGGAATTTTTTTTAAAAGCTTGACTTCTAAAAATGCTAACTACATTGTCTCTACTGAATTTAAGCCAAGGTTTTCAGCTGTAGAACAAAGTTTTCAAAATTCATCTATTGTAAAAGTCGTGATATAGAAATGATATTTTGTATCTCTCTGTATGTGAACAAAATTGTGTGGACATAATTCAAAAACAGTAAAGTAAACACCCAGATGCATTCCAGTATCCTGGCCTAAAAGAACAGAGGATCTATCTTTACAGGTATTTAGGTAGAGCAACTTCTTTTACCATATTGCTTTCACCTTGAAACTACACTTAAAAAAATTGCATTAAATTTGCCTAATTGCTTCAAACACAAGTTTCTAGAGTTTATAAGTCTCTATTGTTTTCTAAGTATCTAGAGCTTAGTATAAGTTTCTGTCTATTGTTTTTTAAAAGAAAAGTTTGTTTCAAAGTCCAGCTCAGACAAACAACTTGCTATAAAATTTTGAAAGCTAAAATGTAGCACCTCCTACACTTTCTCAGAGTTTAACAATCACTGAGCATTTCACAACTGTTACTATTGTTATTGTTATTTTGTTTTTCTTAACTCTAAAAGGTAAAATTATTATTCTTGGCTTATTAATTTCCCAGTGCATAAATAACAGTAGAGAAAATGAGGCAGAAGAGTAATCCAAATTCAGAAAAATGCACTGCTCTTGCACTTTAGATTGGCTATTCATGCCTTGATTTCCCCACGTACGTATATGAAAAGCATACTTGCAGTCTCTCAAATTGACATGATATTTGAGTTTTTTGGCTGCCTGATCAAAGAGAGTTCAACAAAAAGGAAAAAGCCCATTGATTCCTACCGGGAAGAAAGAGATTTCATTAGCACATCATAGGGGTGCCCCTTTGAAAGTGTGTTAAATTGTGTTAACAGTTTGGTTAAAAAGTGCCAGTGTGACCAGTTTAAACTTGTCTCATTAATATGCTAGTGTGACTTTGATTTGAATTTTGCAAGCAAGCTCAGTACATTATCTTCTCATTCTTCTCCCTAGAATTCCTTAGACTTTCTACCTCTCGGCTTCTGGCTGTTATCAAGGCTCTGTTCTTGAGTGATTTCTAACCCTAGGAATTTCTTCCCCTTTCAGTCATCAGGAACTATGAGTGGCTCCTTTTCCCAAGGAAGTCTGTTGCACTACACTGCGTTGTTTCACCGGCCTTCTGTCTTCTTGAAAGCGAAATGCACCACCATGCTTTCCAGAGAGGCACATTGCTTTCTGATATGACAAATGTCAAAGAGGCCCAAGTGGCTGGACATACACACCCTAAGGGATAGCCATGCAACCAATAATTAAGTTCTTGGAGGCTCATTACTTTCTGTTGCTCAGATGCAAAGCAAACAGAAGAGTTATACATAGGATAAAAGCCAAAGAGCTGAGTATGTGTAAACCTCTTTTGGAAGATTTATTACATGTCACAATGTGGCCATAACTTATTTTCATCTGTCCCTCTTGGCACTTACCAACAGTGATGAAAATGGGGTCTTTATTCAAGGGACTTTTGACTGCATTACTATTAAATTATTTGCATATTGGTAGCACAGAGGGGTCCAGGATGGCATTTTTTTCCAGTTTCATTCCCCTAACCCTCACCACTCAATAGAAGTTCCCACAATTCCAAGGAGATGACTAGAAAGCTGTAGAGGTAATTTCCACCGTTAATTAAAGAAGAATGAAGTTGCATGACTCTGAACAGAAGAATGGAAGAAAGGAGGGAGAGATGTAGGAATAGAAGAACTCAATTGTTTATTAATAGAACTAATAGTGTGATATGGGGGAGGGGAGTCAAAGACTACAGTTCTATCACCAAGTCACAGAACCCCCTATTGGTAGTATAATGTGGTACATCTTGCTTATTGCCATTCTATCTTGATGAAAAATCCCATTATGAAAGGATTGTGTCATAGACAGGAAATGGCTATGGGGATCCCCACCCAATCATGAGACTTTCACTCACTAAGAGTATATCCACCATATACACAATGTCATGCAGTCACCTAAATGAATATATTTACAAGAAGTTCAACATACACTGCATAACATCCTTCATAATTTTCTCATTTCACTAATTTTAAAATTAAAACTATTTAAAGGACTAGTCTTGTCATTGTTAACTTGGCTTGGAAATATCTAGTCTTACCCCATTATGAGTACATATGAAATCTACTTTTTATTTTACTTTATTCGTTTTAAATAAAATAGAAAAATAATAGATAAGACATTATAAATAATATACAGTTAAAAAAACAGATGGTAGATATTCAACAGTGGTTGCTATATCGCACAGTGTAGTTGCTTGGAGTACCAGGAATGAGCATATAAAATTGCAAAAATAAAAATTGCAAACATTAACTTCTACCATATATATATAAATTAGTAGTACGATCATGTTAGTTATCCTGTGTATATACATGCCTGATTTTTCTCCTTTCTTTTTTTCCTATCTTTTCTCTTTTCCCTCATCCCAATATTTATTTCTTATTCTCAGCTTCCTTCCCTTTTACTATATCAGTTGAACTTTCAGATTTTATTTACTCTTTCAGGTTCTTACACTAGTGAGAAAATATGATGATTGCACATGTGGGTCTGATTTATATCACTTATGAGTATAGCCATAGTTGTATCCATTTACTTATAAAAGCCTCAAGTTCATCTTACTTTAGAACTGAGTAACACTCCATTATATAGAAACACCACATCTTTTTATCCATTCCTGAGTTGATACGCATTAACTTGTTTGAAAGTTGTGCTCCTATAAACATGGGTGCACACACACCAACATGGCATGATGTTCTTCTGAGAAAACACCCATTAGCGGAATAGTTAGATCAAGTGAGACCTTTAATCCTAGTTTTTTGAGGAGTCTCTGCACTGATTTCCACAGTGGCTGTACCAGTCTACACTCCCACCAACAGTGGGGAAGGCTTCCTTTCATATAAAACTTACTTTGAAGTGAACATTTTCCTTTCAAATCAATTAGAACTATATGTGCCGCTATTGATTTTCATATAGCACTTTCCATCCTACTTTTTCACCAACAAATTAATGCGAGATCAAGGTAGCTTGGTGTGGGAGTGGGAAGAACTAACAGTCCTTAAAAATCCTCTGTGCCTCTTAAAGTTATCCCAAGGTAAACGATTACTAGATTTATTATTTATTTATTTATTTATTTTGCCATACCAGAGATTGAACTTAGGCCCTTGAGCTTGCTAGGCAAGCACTGAATCTACTGAGCTATCTCCAGCCCTACTAGAATTACGTAAATAAGAAAGGAGCCAGGAAACATGTGTTTGAAATCATCAATTTGATTTTATTTTTATCTAGAGCAGTCATTAAATTTTAAAAGTATGGTAATGGAAAAATAAAATCTCTAGACATTAACCTCAAATCTGCTCTCAGTCATCTTATTGCCCTAAATATCAATTAATATAAAAATTATGGATCCATTACTGTTTGATTCCACCCTAATGTTTTTGAAGTTGATTTTCTCTTGTGCATCACGGTAGCAAAGTCTTACTCCTGCTCATGCTTAGTTGATGGATGAATTAACCCTATTCCTAAGGTCTATCCCATTTCATAATGTATAAAAGAATTCATTTTTTACTATTTCTTTTTTAAAAAATTTTACTGATGCAGGGTCTCACCACATAGCTTGGAATTGTAGTGATCCTACTATCTGAGCCTCTTCAGGGCTGGGATTACAGACATGCACCATCATGCCCAGTTCCAGGGCTCTCATGGCATCAAACTCAGGACCTTGCACTTACTAGGCAGGTGCTTATGCCGAAAAGATAATGAATTAACTTAATTCAGAAAAGACCAAAAAAGAGAGACACTTTTTATTTAGACATTCTATGTCTGATTTCTATGCCACTGAGCTATCTCCCTAGTCTTCCTAACTCTATTTCACAAGATTTTCTTCACTGGCAATGACTGATTTCTTCACACATTTACACAATTATAGAAAAAATAATAATAAATATTTAGTTTGAAATCAGACATAGAATGTCTGAATAAAATGTGTCTCTCTTTTTTGGTCTTTTCTGAATTCAGTTAATCCATTATCTTTTAAATATTATTGTTCTCTATTTTTGTTGTTTTGGGATTTATACATTCTGCCTTGGAATACTCAACAACTCACATAGCTTCTGAAAATTACTATTACATACTGATGATTTCCAGTGCCTATTTGAGGTATTCATCAGAACATTAGAGGACTCTTAATTTCAATAAATCCATGCATTCCATCATCATTTGTTAAGACATTTACCGTTATAAAGCAGTTAGTTTTAAAATTAAGCTTCCACATCATGTAACTAGGAAATCTGTAAAGCTAAATATGCAAAATGTTTACAAGCCTGTTGGATCCACAGAAACAGAGAAGACCCAAGGTGAGCACCAGAGTTACCTGTCAGAATTTGCAACAAGCAAGCAACACAATACTTCCAGGATATCTTCAGAGAACAGCTGTTCAGATAGGGTACAGGATGCTCAATACATCAGGCCTATGTCACTGTCAGTCTTCCTAGGGATCCCTGGGACCCAGACACACGAGAAAAGTCAGGTTCATGTATGCATGAACATACATGATATGGGCTCCCTAAACTCTTCTAGTTTCTTAGGTTCATAAGAGGTATCCATCCCTCCTTTCTAAAGGATACATTTGTTGCATGCTTCCAAGCACTGCTGAGTATGCTCTTCCAAAACACAAGATCACAATATTGGTCAGTTTTCTGTCAGTGGGACAAAATAGCTGACACCGTTACAAAGAGGTTCATTTAGCTCATGGTTCCAGATGGCTCAGTACACAGTCAGCTGACTCTGAGGCAGAAATATGATATGGGAGGGCTTGGGAAGGGACATCAGAGGAATGTTATGGTATCTAGATCCAAAATCAGGAGAACAAGAAAAGCAGGGGTCAGGTACCAGATTAGGTGCTCAAAGTCACACCCCTCTGATGTGCGCTCTCCAGAAAGGCTCATTGCTCTAGCAGTGATCTCATCAGTGCACCCGGCCCTCATAAGGCTGGTGCCCTCACAACCCCATCATCTGGGCTGGAGCCACTTATGCCAGTATTGTTAACAATGAAGACTAACCAGCACACTCATCCTCAGGATTTCTCTCCATCTCCTCTCCTGCATTTCAGGTCAAAACCTTAGATTAAGTTACATCCAAAGAAATTTAGGGAAACCCTGGGCCTGAGCATTGAGGAAAGCAATTATGCCACTAAAAAGAACTTCAGCAATGGAGAGGAAAGAGCCTGAAAATACTTCAACAGCTAGACATTGAGAGTTCCTGGTGAAGGAAACCAGACATCAAGATAGATCAAGGTGTGTTCAGTGATTTAGAGACATTCTTTCAAGACATGAAGTTTAACACTGAGCAACAACCCTAACCAATGGTAAAATCTTGCTACTCTGCTGACTCCTCATTGGGAGGAAACAGTGGCTCAAGCTGTGAGAAGTTGCCATGCTGGGTAGCTATGATTGACAGTGGAAAACTAGATAGAAAGGTTTAAGGAGGGCCTGGGAGATAGCTCAGTGGCTTAAGCACCTGCTCTGCCAGCTCAAGGTCCTGAGTTCAATCTCCAGTACCAAAAACAAAAACAAGAAGAAGAAAGGTTTATGGAAGTGAATGTGCTGGTGTGAATAGAATATGTGAGGCTAGAAGACCCACCCCACCTTCATGCAGACAGAGCATGTACCATTCGGCATGGTGCTCAGGAAGGCATTGGCTTCTGCTCAGCAGAGCAGCAGAATGAATAAAAAGCTCCCTTGTGACTCTGATCCCCAGCTGATCAGAGAGGCTGTCATTGAGTTCAGTTTTCTACAGAGCTGAAAAAACAAGTAGATAAGGCCCAGGAAGCAATAAAAGCTAAGAAACAACACTTAGAGAAGCTAGGGAGTCTCATTTAATGTAAGGAATGATCGGGGTGGAACAGGAAGCATGGAGACATTGTTTGCAGAGTTGTGAAAATGGTTAATAGAATGTAGGTTCTCCAGAGACAAATAGATGGGCAGGCAATAAGAATACCCCTTGTTATGGTATGTGTGCATTTGTCTCCCCAAATCCTCATGCGGTCATTGAGGTGCAGTTATACAGTTTGTGATTAATTCACGAGCCAAGGATGGGATCATAGGTTTGAGTGCTGCTGGGATTATGCGTGTGAGTGCTACCACCAGCCTGGTCTGGATAGCCTGAAAGCATCATAAGGGAGACAGACTTGTGCCCCTTATGGCCATTATTGCTGTTGCTCCTTCCTTTTTTTTCTTGTCTTCTGCTGCCATGAATTGCTGCCCTCTGCCCTGTGCCGCTGTCTGCCTTGGAGCCAGCTGAATATGGTCTGAAACCTCCACAAACTATGAGCTTTATAAATAAACCTTTCCTTCCTTGATTTTGAGTGTCAGGTATTTGTCCCCGCAAGGAGAGAAGAGTAACTGAGACAGTCCTCTTCCTCTATTCCTTACTCTGTCTCTGTGTCTCTCATCTATCATCTACCTCTATCTCCATTTCTATCTCTCTTCTATTTCTGTATCTCTATTCCTATCTCTTGATGTCTCTGCAGCTTGCTAGAGGATCTGCAAACTTCAGGCATCCTCGATCTCACCATCACATGAGTTTCTTACAACAAATTCTCTCTCACACACTTACTGGTTCTTTTTCTCTATAGCAGCCTAAATGCAAGAAGTATAAAATCCTACATGGTAACACAGAGTAAAGATGGAGAAGGCTCTGCATGTGGGTCTCAACCATGAGATCCATTGTCACACCACATGATCTACTAACCTGAATCATCCAGCCATAGAACTTGGGAATGATCTACTGTAGGAACTGCTAAAATAGCAGCTCAGACACACTCCTCTGTGTGTATAGTGCATCATCCCCTAAGATGTAGAATCTATCTTGAATTGGTGTCTTAGATGCTGCTGTTTCTAAGACCCACTGACCCATTGTACGGATACGCTTTCCACCTCCACAAATCTGGGTTCTGTAGTGTTAGAGCTCCTGGTATTCAGCAAGGTCATATTCTTGCACAGGAACTCAACAATGTCTCCATTAGCCTATATCCCAGGACTTTTATCTGGTTCTTTGGAATCCTTGAATCCAAGGAATAGCAGCCAAGAAAAAAAAGTCACCATCTTGCTAGGATTCATCCTTGTCTGAAAGATGAGTTAGGACTACTTTTATTTAATGAAGCCAGAGAGGAATATTTATGGAAGCTTACTCGGATGTCTCTTAAACTCCTTTGCCTGAATGAACATGTGCAATTGCATATGAATGAACATGTGCACCAGCTCCTTTCTGAGAATGGTACTATAAGAAACTCATGCAGTTCATCTATTGCTCCATGGAAACCAGTCATGGAAACCGGAGAAAGTGTATGGAGGATGAGGGCGCTTTTGATTAGAGTGCAAGAGAAACAATGAATAGTGATTGTGACCCCCAAAATCAAGTACAGTAGTAACTATAGTTTGTCCCACTGGTGTCCTTTTCATCCACAAAATAGAGAGGCCCATTGGAACCCTAAAGGAAGTATTCCTTAAATGTGTATGAAAGAATAGATGAATAGGATGCAAGAGATGTATTATAATAATCATGGAATTGTGCTTCTCTCTTTTCCTCTCAAGAAGAAGTTACTACTCAGCTGTGCTGAGTACAGTTACTTCACTTTCAGTGCCTTTGGGATGTGCTTCCTCCTTGGACCAAGGCCATTCTTTTCTCAGTACAAACAAAGGTCGAAGCATAAGAGTCCTAAGGCCTGGTCATTTCCAACTAATGTGTAAACTGTCCACGTGTAATATTAGCTTTAGAACTCTCTGAAGAGGACTGGGGAGATAGATCAGTGGTCTAAGCCTGGCTTGCAAATATAAGGACCAGACTTTGGTCCCCAGTGCTGCATGCTATGCCAGCCCAGGAAGCTCAGGCACACCTTGCTAATCTGAAACTTGGCATGGTAACACATGCCTGTAATCCCATACTGAGCCAGGCAGATCACTATAACACTTAACTGCATAGTGAGACCCTGTGTCTAATACATAAATAAATAAGCAATTAATTTTTTTAAACTCCCGCATGAGCTAGAGGAAAGTTTTTCAGATTTGAAAAGGGGTTCTTCCTTTCCCCTTTTCATGAGCATCAGATAAGCTTTCATGATTACTTTCTACTTTCTTTTTCTTTAAATAAGAACCATCTTTTCCCAATAAACTTGGTTTGTTCCTCAACCTTGACCCAAAATCTGATACATGATGGAAGCCAGGAAACATTTGTACCTGCTCAGGAACAAAGCATCTGATATACAGTGAAATGATTCTTCAGAATTGAAAGCAGAATGAAGATATTCTTGGACAAAGGGAAAGAAATCCAAGTGACTTTGCTAACAGCAACCCCACTCAACAAAAAGTAATAAAGCATTTATTGAGAGTTCAAGGAAAGCCACGAAGAATAACAACAATAGAAATAAACAGCAGTGGATTAGGAAAATATGGATAAATATGAAGTTTTTGGCCACATATAGCCATATTTGGCAATATTTCGTGGGGTTTTTTTCCTATTAGAATTAATGCATGATGAAGCAGCAAAACAACACAATGGATGAGAATCTATTAAGCAAAGTAAAACTGATAGGAATGCTTTACCTTGATCAAGATGCTAAAAAGGTATAAATTTAAGGTAAATGTTGATAAATTAAAGGAGAAATTTCTAAATTAACCACAAGGTAATTCCATTAAAGTTATAAAAAATAAATTTAAGCAAAGAGAATTTTTTTGAATCTGTTCATTCAATATAACCAAAAGCAGGCAAGCAAGGTTACAGAGCAAACAGAATAATTAAACCAAAAAGCAAGATGATATGCTTAAACATAACCAGATTATATTTAAATCCCAAGTAAAATGACTTCATGTCCCTACAAAACCACAAAGATATCAGGTATTATTTTCAAAGATCAAATTGTACATCATCTATAACAATAAATATTAAAAATAATAAAAATAGTCCTCCATCCCGCCCAGCCCCAGAGTTTTCCATCCCACCCAGCTCCAGAGACCGGCCTGAGACAGAGCAGCCGACTCTGCAATGCTCCTCAATCCCACCCACGCCCACCCAGCCCCAGAGACAGCAAGATCCATGCCAGCAGCCTACTCGATCCTGACCAAGCCGCCCAGCCAGAGACCGGCCTGAGACAGCAGCTGACTCCAGCGGCCTCCTAAATCCCGCCCCAAGCTCTCGCAGCGAGTGGGAATCTGCACTACTCACCAGGCTTCCAAATCAGAGAGAGTGTGGTGAGTCTGAGGAGAGCCATTGGCTTCTTCCCACGTGTGCTGCCCGGATTCCTGCCCCCAAGCCCTCCAAGCCAGTGACTGGCCTGAAACCTCAGGACCCACTCACCAACACCTCCCCATATCCCCTGCCCTAAAGCCCACTGAACGAGTAGGAATTTCCCCAACTCCCTGGGCATCCAAGTTCAGTGAGTGTAGAACTCCAGGCCCGCCAAGCCCAAGAGACATTTCCCAGGGATTCCATGCCCTCCCACCCCCCATGGCCCGGTGAGAGCTCCAGGCACACTGTGCCAGAGAAACATTTCCAGGTGATTACTGGGCCCACCCCACAGCCCCAGACCCAATGCAGGTCGGCCTGGAGAAGGCCTTGGAGTGAGAACTCCAAGCCTGCCACACCAGAGGGACATTTCTCAGCAATCCTAGGTCCCACACAATGGCCCGAAACCCAGCACAGCCTGGCCTGTGAGTGAGAGCTCCAGGCCTACTGCACCAGAGGGACATTTCCCAGCCTTCTCAGGTTACAGCCTGTAGACCTGGACCCAGCACAGACTGGCCAACCCAGTAGAGCCTACTCAGTGAATAAGATCATCCACTATCCTTTTGTGAGCCCAGAAGACCCACCAAAGCCCAGGTCCGCCCACCTGGGGAACGACCTGCCGGACAGAGGAGGGCCGACCCTGGGAACCAACAGAGGGGAACCAAGCAGCTGCAGCAAAAATGGAACTGAACACAACAGCTAGATCCAGGATAGGCATACTTGGAAAATCTCAAACTTAATAGACTGGCACCCGAATCTCATAACAAGCTAAGGTTATAGCTGCACCAAAGCTCTACACCAAAGGTCAAAGGTCAGTGCTATACAAAATGACAAAGAGAAGGGGAAAAATGCAATCCCAGACCTTGAGTCCATCAGGAAGGGTAGAGGACACTAGCTCAGCTGCAATGAATGAACTAACAGATACAGCAGCAAAGGAACAACAGCAGAAAGCTATAGAGGAAATAAAATGAAAAGTAATTCCCCAAATTAGAAAAGAAATATCTAAATACATAGTATCTGAAATAAAGAATGAATTGCAGAAACATTGGGTGAAAAACTATGCTCACCCAGAACAAGTGCAGAGAGCACTATTCCAGCTGATATATACGAATTAACAGCATCTGAAGCAAAGAAACAACAGAAGAAAGATCATGAGGAACTCAAAGCAGAAATAAATTCTGAAATCAAAAAAGATCTTTTTGAACTCATAGCATCTGAAATACAGAAACAAGCCCAGAAATATACAGAAGAAACCCAACTTGGAAAAAACACTGCAGAAAGAGAATTAATAACTACATCTAAAGAAGACATGGATAAAAAAATTGAGGATATGAGAAATATGATGGATTCCTTGAATGAGCAAAACAGAAAAGAAATAGAACACATGAAACACAGTCAAAGAGATATAGAAGAACTAAAGATAGCAATCACAAGTCTACAAAACAGTCTAAGTGAAAGCGAAGCCAGAGATTCAGATATTGAAGATGCCGGAGCAGCTAGTGACAAGGGGAGAAAGGATCTCTTAAAAACAATGAGAATGCAGGAAAAAATAATCCATCACCTGCAAGATGACACCAGGATGAACAATGTGAGAATAATTGGTATCAATGAGAATGAAGGCGTCAATACAAATGACATAAAAAGAATTTGGGGAGAAATAATTGCAGAAAACCTCCCAAATATGAGGAAACAATCCAACATCCACGTCACCGAAGCACACAGAATACCAAATAACATCAAGCCAAGTAGAAACACACCAAGACATATAATAGTTAAGATCACAGAAATCCAACACAAAAGTAATATACTGAAAGCTGCTAGAGAGAAGAAGGAGCTCACATTCAAAGGAAAACCCATCAGAATTACAGCCGACTTCTCTACACAAACAATGAAGGCAAGGAGAGCATGAAGTAGAGTTCTTCAAATCCTACATGAAAACAAATTCCAGCCCAGACTATTATACCCTGCAAAACTCTCTTTCAAGTTTGATGGAGAAGTGAAATACTTCCATGACAAAGAACAATTAAATAATTTCATGATGACAAAGCCATCCCTTCACAGGCTATGGAAAGATGTTCTAGAGCGAGACCACAATGACCAGAACTTCATGAAAGAGAATGGAAGAAACCCACTAAACAGGACAGACTATTAAACACAGGATACAAAGGAATAAACAACACCAGGTAAATATCATGACAAGCATAAGTCAGCACATTTCAATCATAACCATCAATGTAAACTGACTTAATTCTCCAATTAAGAGAAATAGACTGGTACAGTGGGTTAGGAAACAAAATCCAACAATATGCTGTATACAAGAAGCACACTTAACTCAAAAGGACATTCATAGGCTCAAAGGATGGAAAACAATACTACATGCCCCAGCACCTCAGAAAAAATCAATGTGTAGCAATTCTATTCTCAGACAGTCTCAACTTCAAATGAAGAATGATCAAACGACACAAAGGCCACTATATATTGGTAAGGGGAAAAATTCAAGAGCAAGAAGTAACACTCATAAATATTTATGCACCAAACACAGGAGCACCCAACTATGTAAGACAAATCTTAAGGGACATGAAAAACTTAGTGTCTAAGAACACAGTGTTAACAGGATACCTTAACACAACCTTATCTCAAAAAGATAGGTCAACCAGACAAAAAATTAGCAAGGAAGTAGCAGAACTGAACCAGAGCTTGGAACAAATGGACCTGGTGCACATATACAGAGTTCCACCCAAACACAGGTGAATACACATTTTTTTCAGCTGCACAGGAGTCGTTTTCCAAAATAGACCACATACTAGTTCAGAGGTCATGCCTAAGTATATACAAGAAAACACAAATTGTCCCTTGCATACTATGTGACCACAATGCAAAGAAACTGGAAATAAATGACAAAAGAAACCAGAAAAACCCACTAAACTCATGGAAACTAAACAATACCCTACTCAGCAGTCAATGGGTTGCAGAAGAAATTCAACAAGAAATTGAACAATATCTACAATTTAATGAAAATTCAAGTACAACTTACCAGAATTTATGGGATGCGATGAAAGCAGTTCTTAGAGGGAAAATAATAGCTATAAACTCACACATTAGGAAAACAGAAAGGGAAGAAATTAGCACCCTAATGTTGCACCTCTGACAACTACAAAAAGTAGAGCAAAGAAAACCCAGAGCGCAAAGACGGAAAGAAATCATAAAGATTAGAGCAGAAATTAATTCAATTGAGATGAAAAAAACGGTTCAAAGAATCCACAAATCAAAAAGTTGGTTCTTTGAAAAACTAAAAAAGTTGAAAAGGCTCTTGCCAACCTCATCAAAAAGAGGCAAAAGAAAATTCAAGTACAAGCAATAAGGAATGAAAAGGGTGAAATCACCACAGAACCAGTGGAAATTCAGAAGATTATCAATAGTTACTTCGAGAACCTTTACACTCACAGAATAGAAGACACAGAAGAAATGGACAGATTCCTCGAAAGGTACAAATTACCAAAACTGAATCAAGAACATAGAACAACTCTCAATAAGCCGATAACAGCCAATGAAATACAAAATGAAATAAAAAGCATACCGACAAAGAAAAGTCCAGGGCCTGATGGATTCACAGCTAAATTCTACAAGAAATTTATAGAAGATATAATTCCCACACTCCACAAACTCTTCAATGAAGTTGAAAAGGAAAAAGTCCTCCCAAAATATTTTCTGGAGGCAAGTATAATACTGATTCCAAAACCAGGGAAAGATATAACCAAAAAGGAGAACTACATTCCAATCTCCCTCATGAACATAGATGCAAAAACATTCAACAAAATCCAGGCAAATAGAATACAGCTAATCATCAAGAAGATCATACACCATGACCAGGTAGGATTCATCCCAGGGATGCAAGGATGGTTCAATATTCGAAAATCTATAAATGTAATACACTATATTAATAGACTGAAATCTAAAAACCACATGATCATCTCAATTGATGCAGAGAAAGCCTTTGACAAAGTCCAACACTCATTCATTCAAGGTCCTACAGAAAATTGGAATAGATGAACTCTGTCTTAGCTTGATAAAAGCCGTCTATGAAAACTGAAAAGCTCATATAATCCTAAATGGGGAAAAACTGAAATCTTTTACTCTTAAATCAGGTACAAGACAAGGATGTCCTCTATCACCCCTCCTATTTAATATAGTCTTGGAATCCTTAGCAACAGCCATTAGAAAAGGTGGAGAAATAAAGGGAATAAGAATAGGAAAAGAAGTTAAATTATCACTCTTTGCAGATGACATGACACTTTACTTGGAAGCCCCCAAAAATTCCACCAAGAAACTACTAGAACTGATAGGGAAATTCAGTAGCATAGCAGGATACAAAATCAATACGCAGAACTCAATAGCATTCCTCTATACAGATAACAAACACACTGAAAGGGAAACTATAGAAACAATACCTTTCACAATAGCACCGCGGAAAATGAAATACCTTGGGATTCACTTAACCAAGGAAGTCAAAGATCTTTTCACGGAAAATTACAGCACCCTAAGAAAAGAGATTATAGAGGATTTCAGAAAATGGAAAGATATTCCAT